>BRDA01008731.1:2239-21577 GCA_036984385.1 Crenuchus spilurus
TAACTTGTACTGAAGTATATCAGCGAGTAAAGTAATGTACTGTAACTTATACTGAAGTGTATCAGTGAGTAATGTACTGTAACTTGTACTGAAGTACATCAGCGAGTAAAGTAATGTACTGTAACTTATACTGAAGTATATCAGTGAGTAAAGTAATGTACTGTAACTTGTACTGAAGTATTTCAGCGAGTAAAGTAATGTACTGTAACTTGTTCTGAAGTATTTCAGCGAGTAAAGTAATGTACGGTAACTTCTTCTGAAGTACATCAGTGAGTAATGTACTGTAACTTGTACTGAAGTATATCAACAAGTAATGCACTGTAACTTGTACTGAAGTGTATCAGTGAGTAACGTACTGTAACTTGTACTGAAGTACATAACTGAGTAAAGTAATGTACTGTAACTTGTACTGAAGTATATCAGTGAGTAATGTAGCTACTGTAACTTGTGCTAATGAACATAATTGAGTAAAGAAATGTACTAGTTCAAGGGTGTCCAAACTTTTTACACTGAGGGCCACATACATAAAAATATAGGAGGGGGTTGGCCACTTACTAGAAATGAGGTATATAGCCTTAACTTTAATGTATTAAAGTTAGAAAAAACATTTAAAAGTGGTCAGATATGTTATATTGTTAAATATAATTAAAGACAAAACTGCCTTCATCACAGCTTTCCATAAATGGACCTTTACTGATTTATTCAGAAAAAGCTTTGGTAGCTCATTCTCAGAACAGCAGCCTCAGATTTCTTCTACAGAAGATTTACAGTACAGAGAAAAAACAATAAAGGGGAAAATGGGACGGGTACATTTCAAGCTTGTATTTAAGTTATTAGGCTTAGCAACAGACCTATTAACGTTCGTTTAAAACAGTTCTTAACAGACTGAACTGGACTTAATAACAGGAGCGCATATAATTTTAGTAAATTATTCTGGTATCAGCTGTGCTGGGTATGTAAATCGGGCCATCCATCAGCTGCGGTGCTGATCCGACGCCACTTGTGCCAAAAGTCAGGACAAATGTCACTTGATCAAGGAGCAAATCTGCATCAGATGAGATCAGATGACTGCGTGTGCAGTGTGTGCGCTGTGCACAGCGGTGTGTACTCTGTGTGTTAACAAGAAAAACACATAAGAAAGTGGTGCACAAAAGCAGGGTAGTGACAGAACTGATGCGCATTATTGATATTTGAAGCATGTGTACCTGCATATGCATGCTTATTAACACGGGAATATATTTTTTACTCACCTAAAGTGGGAACGTCATTGCACTCAGTGGGTGTAACTTGGGGTAAATTTCTACTGTGATCAGTGTTGCCAGGTCCAACAAAAATATCCAGCCCAAAGTCAGTCTAAAACCCGCCCTTCAGAAGCTTAAAGTAGCCCAAAATATATGTCTGTCACATGTTTAAAGCAATTGGCACACAACTATGAGTGTACCTGTCATATTAGCTAGTGACTGTCTTCTCTTCATACATACATACACATTACACTTATATAGCGCCTTTCTAGACACCCAAGGATGCTTTACAATCAACACACTCCATTTACACACACCGGTGAGAAGCGGCAGCCAATCGCACACAGCGTACTCTCAACCCAGGACAGAGTGCCAACCATATCTGGGCATACATACATACATACATACATTCATTCATACACACCAGGGAAATTTTAGAGTAGCCAATCCACCTGATCTCCATGTTTTTGGACTGTGGGAGGGAACCGGAGAACCCGGAGGAAACCCATGCGGACACGGGGAGAACATGGAAACTCCGCCCAGATACGGACTCAAACCCAAGACCTCAGCGCTGTGAGGCGAACGTGCTAACCACTAAGCCACCGTGCCGCCCAACCACTAAGCCACCTTCACATTCTCCTCTTTTGTTGTTTTTTTGTCGGCCCCAGTAATTTTTAGAAGTAGCCCAAAAAACGCACCCCGCCAATCTTGAACATTCACCTGCGACTGGATTTTCAAACAAGCCTGCGAACCTGGCAACTCTGTCTGTGATGGTCCTTTTTGGTGGAGCAACTGCCTTGATCAACAGTAGCTCCCCCTGGTGTTAAAACTAAGAAGTGCAATACACTCAATCAAAAGTTGAAGGGCGGGCCATATTCTATTCTATATATTAAATTTCTTGCGGGTGCGGGCCGTAGTTTGGAAACCCCTGTACTAGTTGATTGTTTTTGAGTAGTTTTGAGACTCATATTAGAATGTTAAATAAACATATATGTGACCCCGCCAGGGAAAACCAGGCCAAAGTCTTTTTTTTTTTCAAAATTTGTTTTTTTCAAAACAACTTTTTTGTGAATTTAAGTTTTGTTTTTGATCAAAATATGTACTACAATAGATATCTGAGACTATTATCTTTCATTTGCAGCAATAATACCGAGTGGCTAAGTTTTGTCGCTAATGTGAGTGACACGATATCTCAGTAAATTGCCCAGTGACTTTGGCCTGGTTTTCCCTGGCGGGGTCACATATAATAAAATGCCAACAATCAAAATCTATGAGTGAATGCATAAAGAAAAACAGAAATAAAGAGCAATTATAACTCAATTTCATTATGTTTTTTTTGTATTATTCATACTCTCCAACCTAGTTGGACACACTTTGACCACATGTGGCTGTCCAGTTGGCTGCAATGGCTTGTTATGGAGGTAAAAGCTGATCTGCAGCCATAAATCCAACTGTTTTTTATAGACCCTGCAGCCATAACCCCTGTACACTCATAACCACACTCATGTCACACTCTAATTATCACTGATCTACTAAGCCTGGGTCAATGTGACTCCACTGGCTATGATTTATGTCTGTGGGTCTAGTTTTGTGCTCTCTCTCTCTCTCTCTCTCTCTCTCTCTCTCTCTCTCTCTCTCTCTCTCTCTCTCTCTCTCTCTCTCTCTCTCTCTCTCTGAGCCAGTAGTAGGTGCTAATGAGTGATGGACAGCAGCTCTGGGCTCGTTTCTCCACCTGTAGCTCCTGGGCATCTAATACAGCAGCTCTTGGCTCTACAAATCTGAGACTTTGACTGTGACTGTAGGTAATACTAATCTGAGACCACAGCAGTGTTTTCCTACAAATACTAGCTCATAAATCAGCTCTGTTCTCAGGCTGTATATGAAGTTCTTCGCCCGAGACAGTATTTATAGAGCTCTGTAATAGGACTACAAACTGGAGTTAGTTTGTATCAGATGACTTTAGATTAGGAATCATAGATAACACATAATAGGCTATTATTGTATATGATGGACTTTGACACTTACTGTATCTAAATGATATTTCATATCTGTTGTTTGTAAATATGTATACATCAAATTATTTAATATATAGACAATCTGACCCTTGCAGAGGTGTTCATATGCTGTTTCAAGTGAGTCAAGTCTTCAGTTGAGACTTACAGTGCCCTCCATAATTATTGGCACCCTTAGCTCAAATGTGTTAAAAGCCTTCAAATAAATAAATTTTTTATTGCAGAAGAATAATCTCACTCAGAAAAAGTTTAGTAAAAAGCAATCTTCAACTCAAGTGAAAAAAAATAAATAAAGAAAAAATCCTGATATTATGTTTCTTAAAAAAGAATTTATTAGAAGCCAAAGAACACTTCTTAACAAGGGGTGCCAATAATTATGGAGGGCGCTGTAAGTTTCTGGGGTACGTGTCCAAGCTGAGTCTTGTGTTGTTGGGGTGAGAGTCTGATAGAGTCATATCTCTGTAATGCAAGTCAAGGGTGAGTTTCTGAGGTGTGAGTCTGAGTACAAGTCGAGTCTCAAATCTATAAGTTTTGGTTTGGGTCTCTGAGCTACCAAATTGAGTCAAGAGTTGAGTCTCTGAGGTGCAAGTCCAAGTCGAGTCTTGAGTCATTAAGGTGTTAGTTTCAAGTCTTTTGGGTGGAAGTCGGAGTCATGAGACTTGAGTCCCTGAGCTGCAAATTTGTGTCAAATGTTGAATCTCTGAGATGCGAGTCAAAAATGTGGTGTGAGTCTGAGTCGAGGCTTGAGTCAATGAAGGGTTAGTTGAGGCCAGGTTCTTAGGATGCAAGTGTGAGTTGAGTCTTGAATCTTTATGATGTGAATCCAAAATAGATCTTGAGGCTCAGAGGTTGGAGTCAAGTCTCTGAGGTGCAAGTCTGATTTGAGGCAGAGCTGAGGATCAGATCTATATGGTACTGGTTCATATTGAGCCTTGAGACTCTGTGATTGAGTCTGAGTCAAGGCTCAGAGTGCAAGTCGGATATGAATCTCAAATCTTTGGGGTTTAAGGCCGACTTGAGGTTAAATTCTTTAGGATACTAAACTGAGTAAAGTTTGAGCCTGGGGTGCAAATCTGAGTCAATACTCTGAAAATCAAGTCTAAGTTGAGTTCATACAAGTCCAAGTTGTGTGTCTGGTGTACAAATTCAGGTTGAGTCTATTGCTATTGCTAATGATTATTGTCTATAAAACCAGATAAAAGTACAGTGTATGGACACCATTATGAATCCTGATTTTTATCTCATTTTTACTTCATGTTTTTAAGGCTAGCATTGCAGTTAGCACATTGCTAATTATATGCATGTATACAATTGTATTAACTGTTTGCTATATTAGCCTTATAGCTCTGATGCTAAAGACATCAGACATGACTTGGTAGATGGACTGTGTTTGGACTGAGGGGTAAAATTGGAAAAAATTGACTTTTTGCTGAAAATGTATTTTAATTATTGCAGTTATTTGACAGACAGGTGTAGCACTATTCATCAGGAGGTCAATGATTCTGCTCGGTTCTCCATTCTCTCTCTCTCTCTCTCTCTCTCTGTTTCTGTCTCTCTGCCAAAGGAGAAGAGGAATATGAGGTGAGAGTGTAGGGACGGAGAAATGGAGGAAGGCAATCAGTTTTCTGTGTTTGTGGGTGTCTGAGTAGGAGACGTGTCACCTGCAGACAGAACCTCATTTCCTGCGATTAAGTCCTCCAAAAATATTCCATCTGTCAGTGTCAAGGCCTCCAGACGTCTCCACTCAGCCGGAACTGTTCACTGTGTGATTTACATCACTGACAACATCACCTCTGATAATGTCCTTCAGTCTGATACACTCAACCTCTCTCTGTCTCTCTCTCTCTCTCTCTATCTCTCTTTCACTCTTTCTCTCCCTCTCTTTCTCTCTTTCACTCTCTTTCTCTCTCTATCTCTCTTTCACTCTCTCTCTCTCCCTCTCTTTCTCTCTTTCACTCTCTCTCCCTCTCTTTCTCTCTCTCTCTCTCTGTCTCTCTCTCCCTCTCTTTCTCTCTCTCTCTGTCTCTCTCTCCCTCTCTCTCTCTCTCTGTGTGCATCTATCTATCTCTCTGTTTCTATCTATATATTCCACTGTCTCTCTCTCTCTCTCTCTCTCTCTCTCTTTTCTCTCTCTCTCCCTCCCTCTCTTTCTCTCTCTGTCTCTCTCTTTCTCTCTCTATTTCTATCTCTCTCTGTGTCTCTTTCTCCCTCTCTCTCTCTCTCTCTCTCTCTCTCTCTCTCTCTCTCTCTCAGTGTGTGCATCTATCTCTCTCTCTTTCTATCTATATATTCGTGTGTGTATCTCTCTCTCTCTCTCTCCCTCTCTTTCAGTCTCTCTCTCTCTCTCTCTCTCTCTCTCTCTCTCTCTCTCTCACAGTGTGTGTATCTCTCTCTCTCCCTCTCTCTCAGTGTGTGTATCTCTCTCTCCCTCTCTCTCTCTCTCTCTCTTTCTCTCTCTCTCTCCAGAAACAGCTTTGAGTTGGTTGACAGACTTTTCCATGACATGTTTTCCACATTTAACAACTATTTACGTGACTACTGAGCAGCATTATCCTCAGAGCTCCAGCTGCTTTAGTCCTCTTAGCTAGACTGATATCTAACCATGTAAACACTGTGTGTGTCACAGAAATAAAAAAAATGGTGAAAAACTTGTGATATAGTTTGTAATTTTTTTTTTATAAAATTAGATTTTTTTATGTTGATCAGTCTGACTTATAACTCCAATCACTCACAGTAATATAATGGTCAGTAGTAGTTGGCACTGTGGGCAGCTGCTGGGCATCTCCATAAAGCTGGTCAGCAGATGGAAGCATGAAGTGCTGTAAAATCTCCTGGTAGGTGTTGACTTTGGACCAACAGCAGCAGCTCAAACCATCACAGACTGCAGAACCTGCACACTGGACTTCAGACAGCTTGGACTGTGTGTCTCAGACTCTAGGAGCTGATTTACTAATGAAATGATAACTTAGATCCAGTTCTGGTTCTGCTGAGTCCAGGTAAAACACTTGTGATGTTGTCTCTGGTTCAGGAGTGTTGATATTAGGAATGTGGCAGCTGTAGCTCTGAGAAACACACAGTATTTAGTCATTTAGTTATATATAGTCATCATTTACTCACCATCACCATCACATATTATCATCATCTGAGCTGTCAGTCACACTGATCAGCAGTAACACTTTAATTATGAACACAAATGAACTTTTTGGTGATATTATAATGTTTTGTGATGCACTAGTAGTGTAGTAGTGATGTGTGGAAGAACCTCATGCTGATGTAATGTGTCAGTGATGGTCCTGTGATGGACGAGTGGAGCTACCCCATAGCAGCTCATCTACAACTGAGTGTACATTCTCAGTCCGGGATTACGATCTACTGTACTCAGATGTTTTCATGCCTGTTCGGCCCACTGGGTCAAATCCCGGGGCAGGGATTCTGTGATCTCATACTGAAAGAAAAAAATCCCTCAGAGACCCGTCCGATTAAAGCCGCTCCATTAGCTCCCCTCGACCCATCACCTCGGCCTTCCTGCTGCCATTGTCTGCATACATTTAAATCAGCAGAAGCTTTTTCAATTGTTCTCTCTTTTCTGCTCTGGACCAACAAAGGAGAAAAAAACCTCATTCACAAAGTCTCTGCAGTAAATCTGATAAGAACAGCGACTATTGTGAGATCTTTTCTCCCAGAAGTCCATTCAGCCAACGTTTCCAAGTCGTCCAAGTTTTTTTTCCCAGCTTGGAATGCCGGAGATAATCTCCAATCCGCCTTTTCTTCTTTATCCGAGGAATTTAGGTGCACCACAACAGTCCTGAAGTCCTCTAACAGTCCTTTGTTGTCACGTTGGACTGGGCTCGGTCTCAGAAACCAGGCCTAAAGTGTCTGACCCAGTCCAGTCTCTGCCTTGTCTTTTAAGTCCTTTATCTAAATATCTGATGCAGCTGGTAGAGTTTTATTTACAAAAACAGTCATAGTCCATGTTTACATGATCATTTACAGCCTCTCTCTTTACCTTTATCTGTAGCTATAACACTCAAATATGTTAATAAGCTCTGTTCTGATTGGTTGTCCTGTATTGTGTCCAGGCTGAAGCACTCTTGATAACTTAATTTAAATAAACTAAACTGCTGTAGGCTGAATGGGTGGAGCTAAAATGCTGTAGGATGAATGGGTGGAGCTCAACTTCTGTAGCATGAATGAGTGGAGCTAAACTGCTGTATCATGAATGGGTGGAGTTAAACTGCTGTATCATGAATGGGTGGAGCTAAACTGCTGTAGGCTGAATGGGTGGAGCTAAACTGCTGTAGGCTGAATGGGTGTAACTAAACTGCTGTAGGCTGAATGGGTGTAACTAAACTGCTGTAGGCTGAAGGGTTGGAGCTAAACTGCTGTAGCATGAATGGGTGGCGATAAACTGCTGTAGGCTAGATGGGTGGAGCTAAACTGCTGTGGGATGAATGGGTGGAGATAAACTCTTAAGTTCTAAAAGGTTGGGGCTCAACTACTGTAGTTTTGAATGGGTGGGGCTATAGTCATGTAGGCTAAAAGGGTCAAGGCTAACTACTGTTGTTTTAAATAGACATGGATAAACTGCTGTAGGCTGAATGGGTGGAGTTAAACAGCTGTAGGATAGATGGGTGTAGCTGAACTGTTGTCAGCACAATGAGTGGATCTAAACTGCTGTAGGATGAATGGGGGAACTAAACAACTGTAATCTGAAAGGGTGCAGCTGAACTTTTGTAGGCTGAATGGGTGGAGCTAAATTGATGTGGTCTAAATGGGTGGGGCTAAAATGCTGTAGACAGATTGGATAGAGCTAAAGTGCTGTAAACTGAATGGGAGGAGTTAAACTGCTGTAGGCTGAATGGGTGGAGCTAACCTGCTGTAGTTCTGAATTACTGAACATATGTATGTGCTTCATTGTTGTGACTTCACAAAAACAGTGAATTCAGAACCAACGTCATGTATAGACTGTACAGCCTGAGGGGCGAAACACTTTTATTGCACAAAAAGTTCAGAAATGCTGTAATATGGGTGCTTTAGAAAAACTTTTCAAACTCATTTCTTCCTGCAGTGTACTCGCCTGTGCCAGCGCAGCTCCTTTCCTCTCGTTCAGCTCTGATCCATTTGTTTGTGATCTCGGTCGGGATTGTGAGAGATACAAAGCTGATTAAAGAACAAAGCGTGTGGCAGATAAAGGACACTTAGGTAAGGGGTTTAGAACGGCTCTTTAGAGCGCTGCATCTCATCCCCTCTCCTTTCTAAACACATTTGCTGTTGTTTTGTTTTTAATCTGAGAGAGAAAAGAGCAAGAGGGAAGGAGAACAAAACCCAACAAAAAGCAGAAGACAAAGCAGGAGAGGAAGAGGATTTGAGGCTGAGCGCTGAAGTCCTGCTCTCAGTGAGGAGTGAGGAGTCTTACCTGCTGATACTGCACCTGTCCGACCTCATCTGCATCTCAGCAGAAACGAGAAACTGTACAGCATGGAGCTGCTGCCTAAATCTGACTGCTTTTGTACAGAAACTACATCAAATACAAAATGTTATTTTATTGTATTTGTGTGTACATTTACTGACTGTAATACAACGCAAATCAATAAAATGTGATATTTAATGTGCTTTAACTTTTGTAAATATGCATTAACCTCATTAACTCTGTATTTATTATAATTATGTGCCTGTCCACACTTTCATGTGCTTTTGTACAGAAACTACATCAAATAAATAAAAAATGTTTTTTTTTGTATTTGTGTGTAGATTTACTGAATTTAGTACAATAACAATAAATAAAATGTGATTTTTAATGTGATATAATGTTTGTGCTATAACTTATACAGAAACTACTTCAAATAAATATAAAATGTGGATGTTTTTGTCCTTCAAATCATCAGAAAAATACATTTTATGATTTGAAGTTACTACAGAACACTAAACATGTTGGACCTTTTAAATTTTTAGTTCTAGAAATAATTTATTTGAGGCTGCACAACACCAAAGGGACTTTATGGTGGTTTAGATTTGTGGCATAAGAGGGCGCCTTCAGAGCTCAGTTCTGTTTGTTTGGGACTCAAACATCAGTAACAACAGTGAAGATATGACACATGGTTTATTAGAAGCAGAATCTTTATTTACCAGCTCAAAATAATCAGAAATCAAGCTTAGTAGAAAGAATAGTGTTTCAGCTTCCACATGACTCCTCCCACCCAATATCAGATACAGGTAGATTTGTCCCACCCAAAAATATAATACTGCGGCAAAAGCAGAAAGTGTTTAAAAAACAGTTTAATTTGAAAGGCTATTTTGGTTGCTGCGTAATTCATGCTCGTTTGAGTTTTACTTATTATCTTCTGAGGGGCAGTAGTGCATACAACTGGTTCAGAACGTGACCAATCAGAACACGAAGGGGCGTGGTCTTGTTGAATTCGGTGCCAAACTGTCCTTGCTAGGAAAGCAAGCAGGAGGACCAGAGTGCACGAGTAAACTGCTAAATAAGGAGTAAGTGAAGCTGTCACTGCTCCTAAATCAGGTTGTAATACTTTTAACTTTTAGATTCTGTTCTTAGAGGATCAGGCTGTAAGATGTAAGCTTTAGGAGTAGAGTAGTGCCAGGAGAATATAATAAAAGTAAACTGTATAAATGGCAGAAGATTAAGGGTGCTTTCACACCTGGAAGTCCGGACCATGGTCCAAGACAAGGTTCATGTGTCTGTTACTTTGTATATATTTGGTCTGGTTAGGTTTGTTTTTACACTGCATTTTTGCAAGCTCAGACTTTTATTATGACACGCTCACCCGCTGTCGTCATCACTTACGTGGTGTGTGTCTTCCTACACTGGACACTGATTGGTTTGTAGTAGGATGTGCGTCTGACATGTTTAAATATTTTTATATAATTTTATATATCAGTGCCACAGTTTCTTTAGTTTAGTTTGCTCTGTCATCTCCTTTCTCTCTCGTCCTCTCAGGAAATAAGCTGCACGTTTCAGTATTAAATACTGAAATTTTGGTCTGATGAACATGTGAAAAGTCAGCTTTAAAAACTCAAAATTTTTTCACATGTTCATCAGATCTAAATGATATTAAACATGTCGTCTCCTCCTCGCTCCATGTGCTACCACGGCTCATTTCTGCTGCTGTTCTGCTTATTGCTTACAATTCGGACCAAACTGAAAAGTCAGGAGCAAACAATGTAGGTGTGAAAGCACCCTAAAAGATGCTCTGAGAGCAGGATGTGAATGAAGATGTGTAAACTAAAGCTTGCTATCTAACATTAAGGTGTTATGAGATTAGAGGCTGATTCCAGCGTTTCATGCATTTGCTAGTCTCCATAATACTAGAGTAGTTAGGTTAGCTAGCTAGCATGTTATGGCTCTTTTCAAGGTAATAATAAGCAGGTAGTCAGCTAGCTACCTTGCTAGGTAGATTGCTAAACTGAGCAACTTTGGAAGTTTAGTTCATGCAGGTTTAAATGCGAGCTGAGTGATGAGACCAATGAATTGCAACCTCGACATGGACAATAAAAACAGCTTTAGGATAAAGTCTTATGATAACAGACTAGGAGAGTTTGGGTAAGTTAGCTAACATTTATATTAACTGTTGTCAGAAAACTCTCTGAAACATTAAGTTACAATACTCTATGGCCATGTTCCAAACTGCATACTGTTACTACACTAAATGTGTAAAAAAAGTAAAATATATTCAATAAATGAGTAAGTAAATAAAAGGACTGCATAGTTAGAAGTGCTTTCAGGAGTGCAGTAATATTTCAGAGTGTGCTTTTGGGACACAGCCTTACTCTCTAACACTAATGTTAGTCTTGTCTAGTCAGGTAAAGCTTAGAATATATTTTTGATCATTTTATTTAAGCATTATACCACCAGAGAAAAAAATAAAACCACCGACAGAGTTTACACACAAATACATAATAATAATAATAATAATAATAATAATAATAATAATAAATAGTTAACCAAACATGTTACTATATTATTTTATATATTATATATCACCTTATTAGAGTAGTACGAGTACAAAGAGAGATTGCTTTCTTAAATAAATTGCTATTAATTTGTTGATATTTGATATTTTTACCAATTTCTGCCCAAAATTAAATACCCAAATCTTAAAATGAAAACAGAGATAGTTTCATGATGTAATGTTACAGAAACACCTTCAAAGTTTTTTATAGAAAATACTTAAATATATTGAAATTAATCTCCAATAGTCAAGATATGACAAAACAAAACAACAAAAAAATAGGTGTTTTTCAAAATGTCATTTTAAAATTTTGATTTCAGTGGCTATAAATTACACAGTTCCCATCAATGAACACTTTTTGCTGTTAAAACTTGTGCAACCTTTATTTTTATATATGTTAATAATAAAAGTTTTCTGACAACAGAAACAGGTAATGTGGAGTAACATGTTTAGTTTGTAGAGTGATCTTTAATTAGATTAATCTAATAATAAACAGAAGTACAGATAATATTGTATTTTGTTTATTTATTTGTGGTTTACTGTAATTCCACAAATGTTGTTCTATGTCACTATAAATTCAGTGATTTATTACCTTACCTACAGTGGAATCAGGTTATACGTCATATTATAGGGGATAGGGTGGGCTTTGATTCATATTACCAAATGTGCAAATGTCTAATATGAATTAAAAAAAATCGGAAGCTGTGATTCTATTTTAATAGAAATGAATGTGCTACTTTAGGTGACTTTTGAGTTGTAGTGTAATAGCTGAAAACATGGCTTTGACTTCAGTTTTCACAAAAACCAACACACACACCCTGTCTTCAGCATATTTTAGTTTAGCCCCACCTCAAGGCACAACCAATTAGAACAGAGCTCATTTACATATCTCTATTAAAGGTACAGTACAAGCCTTTTTAACTGAATTTAGAAGATTATGTTAACATGTCTTTAGTGCAAAATCTAGGATATGAGCAGTCAAATTTACTTAAAAAATAAAACTAGAACCACCTGAACGGACCTCTGAGGGATGTAGAACTCTGAGAATAGCTAAGCAGACAGTCCACACTGCTTCTCCATATGGAAATCTCTCCTGAGGAAGGTGCTTAGCCAGGCCAGATAGAGGGAGAGATGAGGAACGGTGGTGGATTAGTGAGAGAACGGGGATGATTACGGCCAGGGGAGAAGGATGTAAGTGTGTGTGTGTTCTGGATAGGTGGGGGGGTGGACTCGTATGTGTATATAAGAGTGTGTGGGTGCTGGTGGGATATGGAGGAATATTAATCCCGGTTTAGCGTGAGCAGGACCCCACAAACGGCTCAAGCAAACAGAGCTTAGCGGAGGCCAAGCCTCGGAGAAAGTCCCAAAGCTTCACATTAGCTCCCCGCGTTTCTTCAGCTGAACCCGTAAGCTCTTTTTCTAAAGGACAGCACAAACAAACCAACAAACCTCCACCCCCCAACATCACCCGGCCCTGCCTCACACCCCCACCCGTACACTCCACATCAAGACGGATTTGAGAATCCAGATTTTTGTGAGAGTTTATAAATCCAAGGGGTGGATAGACCCAGATTAGATGGGTCCCCCTTCACACAGGCAGGGAGCCTCCAGACCGAGTGACGGTCCCCATGGCGTGGCCTACTTCTACACCCACATCACTCACCACAGAGCACAGGACTGCACCAACTCTGATAATAACACACTCAGGCAGGTAAATTAAGGATGGCCGCTATTTCACCCCCAACATTTACTTTACTCACCTATCCAGGTCACTGTGATACCCCCTCATACACTCTCAGCCATAACATGGACACCAATATATATAAAGATCTTTCTTACCCACCACAGCAAGTTATACATTATAAGTGTAGTTATAAGCGTAGTTATAAGCGTAGATATAAGTGCAGTTAAAAGCGCAGTTAAAAGCGCAGTTATAAGCGCAGTTATAAGCGCAGTTATAAGCGCAGTTAAAAGCGCAGTTATAAGCGTAGTTATAAGCGCAGTTAAAAGCGAAGTTATAAGCGAAGTTATAAGCGAAGTTATACGTGAAGTTATAAGCGTAGTTATAAGTGCAGTTATAAGTGTAGTTATAAGTGAAGTTTTAAGCAAAGTTAAGTGTAGTTATAAGTGTAGTAACTATTATAAGTGTAATACAGTGTAAACAGTGTGATACACTGTTATTTATAAACAGACTAAAGGTCGGTTGTCTCTAATAGTATTGATTGTGTTTCTGATACCATGTAATAAGCTGTTATCTATAAATAGGGATACAATCACATTACTGTTTTTTTTAGCTGCTGAAACTTCAGAATTAGTAGGAGACATATAGCTGAGCAACAGTCAGTATTAGCAGCTCTGGGGCAGTGTGTATGTGTGTGTGTGTGTGTGTGTGTGTGTCGTATCAGTCCATCCAGCAGAAGGTTGAGGGCTTTGAGGGAAGCTGCTGAACCTCATCCCGTCACCCGCAGGTCCATGGTGGGGTGTAAACGCAGAGACGTTCAAGTCCTGCCGAGTTTCATTAACCAGCCTGCATGCCCCTAAAGTCCGATTTCTCCTCAGAGACTCCACACGGCTCACCATCAGCTCTCACAACTTCTGGTGGAAAAGTCATTTTTAAATATTCTTGTTATTACTGGGTGATATTAAAGAGACAGAATCCTGTAAAACTCATAATTTCTGACTGTGCTTGGTGTAGTTTGTAAACACTGTGAAGTTAAATGTTTAATTCTGGGTTGATTATGGTTATGATGTATTAACCATTATATTTACATATAACTACTAATCCTTTGTTTATCTCACCCAATCAGTTTCCAGCACTCTAGCTTCACCCACTCAGAATAACAACAGTTTAGCTCATCCACTTAGAACTACAGCAGTTTAGCTCCACCCATTCAGAACTACAACAGTTTAGCCCCAACCCACTTAGAACTACAGCAGTTTAGCTCCACCCACTCAGAATAACAAGTTTAGCTCCACCCACTTAGAACTACAGCAGTTTAGCTCCACCCATTCAGAACTGCAATAGTTTAGCTACACCCACTTAAAACTACAGCAGTTTAGCTCCACCCACTCGGAATAACAACAGATTAGCTCCACCCATTCAGAACTGCAGTAATTTAGCTCCACTCCTCAAATGTAATGTTAAGAGGGTTCAGTCCAATTGAATAAGTTCTAAATATTGAAATAATTTATACAATTTCTATTTCTAAGGACACATATGATGTACCACCAAAAATCTGCCTGTTGAAAATGTCATATTTTTATGATGTCACAGAAACCAACACATATTTATATTTACATTGTTTTGAGGTAATATACTCTTTTTTTATCACACACACAAAAAAGAAATTGGTACATCTAAATACTTTTGTTTGTTTAAATTACTTCTGTCTTTTCTTTTCACTCTCCTCTCCTAACACAGTTTTAGTGTCACAGAGCTGTTTGCAGATAACTTTAGCTTAATGATTTCTTTCAATAAAGAATATTTTCGTAATCTGAACAAAGACCCAAATTCAGCTTTATAAACTGTATCAAACAAATAAATGTGCAAATTGATGGAAGGTTGCTTCAAAGTAAAAACATGCAATATCACTCATAACATCATTCATAACACTGTGTGAGCTGCTTTTGATTCAATATTACAATTATATTTGGACTGTTATGATTTAATTTAATATATTGTAAATGCTCTTCCGTCGCTGCATGTAAATTAAATTCCCTGATTGTGTTTTTGTATTTTGATCTTCCTATTTATATTTTTTCATGTTATGTCATTTATTTTATCCCAAAATAGCATTTTTCTTATTATATCTGCTGTTACACATTGTTGCTTCAATATAACCTTGTTTTCAACAGGATGTAGTAAATAAAACACTACACTGATTTGCCAAAAAAAAAGGATTTAATACAAATAAATGATCAATAAACAAGTAAACAATCACATCCCTGTGTCTACATCAGCTGTTATAGTGTTAACAAGCCTAGCACAGGTTTCCAGCCCTCGTATGTTTAATATTCATGATATTCCTGGCGGAAGTGCTCAGCTGTGTAATGTACACATTTAGCAGACGCTGCTCTGCTGGCCTTTCCGCCGGAGGCCGGAAACCCCCAAGGCCGTGCTGCTCCCCCCGGCTTGCTGCTAACACAGATCAATCTTCCTCTGACACTTCATTTAGACTGCATTAATGTGGAATTAGAGCCCATTATGGCTATTGGCAGGCCCTGACAGTCCAGAAACGTGAGCAGTTATCCATCCTCCTGGGAACCGACTCCCATTTGAATGGAGCAGATAAGGCTTATCCAGACCCAGGCACAAAGCTGAATAAGTGATTTGGCTTTTTTACTCCCCTTTTTCATTCAACAGACTCATCATTATTTTCAGTTGAGTAAAGAGTTTTCTTTCCTTGCCTCGTTCACTCTCCCAGCAAAGAAAATGTCATTATCAGCTAATGAGGGACATTCCAGACAGATACTGCATTGTACATGTGTGATAGTGCTGTAACAGTATTTACACAGGTGTGATAGTGATGTAAAGGTAACAGTATGCACACAGGTGTGATAGTGACATACTGTAACAATAAAAGTATTTACACAAGTGTGATAGTGATGTAACAGTAACATTATTTACCCAGGTGTGATAGTGATATAACAGTAACAGTATTTACACAGGTGTGATAGTGATGTAATAGTTACAGTATTTACACAGGTGTGATAGTGATGTAACAGTAACAGTATTTACACAGGTGTGATAGTGATGTAACTGTAACAGGGTTTTCACAGGTGTGATAGTGATGTAACAGTAACAGCATTTACACAGGTGTGATAGTGATGTAACAGTAACAGTATTTACACAGGTGAGATAATGCTGTAACAGTAACAGTATTTACACAGGTGTGATAATGATGTAACAGTATTTACACAGGTGTGATAGTGATGTAACAGTAACATTATTTACACAGGTGTGATAGTGATGTAACAGTAACATTATTTACACAGGTGTGATAATGATTTAACTGTATTTACACAGGTATGATAGTGCTGGAACAGTAACAGAATTTACACAGGTGTGATAATGCTGTAACAGTAACAATATTTACACAGGTGTGATAGTGATGTAACAGTAACAGTATTTACACAGGTGTGATAATGATGTAACAGTAACATTACACATTTGAGATAGTGCTGTAACAGTATTAACACAGGTGTGATAGTGCTGTAACAGTATTTACACAGGTGTGATAGTGCTGTAACAGTAACAGTATTTACACAGGTGTGATAATGATGTAACAGTATTTACACAGGTGTGATAATGATGTAACAGAATTTACACAGGTATGATAGTGCTGTAACAGTAGCAGAATTTACACAGGTGTGATAATAATATAACAGTAATATTCACACGGATGAGATAATGATGTAACAGTAACAGTATTTACACAGCTATGATAGTTATGTAACAGTATTTACACAGGTGTGATAGTTATGTAACAGTATTTACACAGGTGTGATAGTGATGTAACACTATTTACACAGGTGTGATAGTGCTGTAACAGTAACAGTATTTACACAGATGTGATAGTGATGTAACAGTAACACTATTTACACAGGTGTGATAATGATGTAACAGTAACATTACACATTTGAGATAGTGCTGTAACAGTATTAACACAGGTGTGATAGTGCTGTAACAGTATTTACACAGGTGTGATCGTGCTGTAACAGTAACAGTATTTACACAGGTGTGATCGTGATGTAACAGTAACAGTATTTACAAAGGTGTGATAATGATGTAACAGTATTTACACAGGTATGATAGTGCTGTAACAGTAACATAATTTACACAGGTGTGATAGTGCTGTAACAGTAACAGTATTTACACAGGTGTGATAGTGATGTAACAGTAACAGTATTTACACAGGTGTGATAATGATGTAACAATATTTACACAGGTATGATAGTGCTGTAACAGTAGCAGAATTTACACAGGTGTGATAGTGATGTAACAGTAACAGTACACAGGTGTGATAGTGATGTAACAGTAACATTATTTACACAGGTGAGATAGTATTGTAACAGTATTTACACAGGTGAGATAGTATTGTAACAGTATTTACACAGGTGTAATAGTGATGTAACACTATTTACACAGGTGTGATAGTGATGTAACACTATTTACACAGGTGTGATAGTGCTGTAACAGTAACAGTATTTACAGATATGTGATAGTGATGTAACACTATTTACACAGGTGTGATAGTGATGTAACAGTAACAGTATTTACACAGGTGTAATAGTGATGTAACAGTATTTACACAGGTGTGATAGTGATGTTACAGTAACAGTATTTAGACAGGTGTGATAGTGATATAAAAGTAACAGTATTTACACAGGTGTGATAGTGATGTAACAGTAACAGTATTTACACAGGTGTGATAGTGATGTTACAGTAACAGTATTTACACAGATACATTTCCATATAAGCATTTTGCTAAGTCAATCTACACTATAGGGCTGCCTTTAAATCCTGCATGCCCTTGCCTGGGTTCCATCTCCTCAGGAGCTGAGCAGATCTATCAGTAATGCCTGTAAAACCATAGGCCCCTGGCCCAGGCTCTGCCCCGACTAGAAACGGGTCCAGTTTGATCTCTCCTAACTCTCCAGCATACTAAAGCAGTTGGTGCAGTGGTGGTGTGCTGTTCCCTGCACTGTCTCTAGCCCACTGTGCCAGTTCTCTTCTCTTTGGTTATCAGGCTTCTTAATGTCTAATTCACAACTCCTCTGATCATACCCATCCACATTGTTGCTAGTCCTCTTGTTATGTTCCAGAATAACTCTTCACAAGTTAGCTGGTTCTTGTCATAATGCATCCAAAAAGATCTTCAGTTTGATTATCTGGGCTTCTAGGGAAAGGTGAGGTTTCGTCCAGTATCTGTTTATCTGTCGAAGGTTCTCTCAAGTCTCCAAAAGTCTTTTATTGTCCAGATAAACAACCACAGAGAACAGAACAGTCAACAAATACATGAAATGTAATTAGGGCGGCACTAACTTTGACACATGACTATGTGAACTGCATGCCTCACACACTCAGCAGGTCTGTGTATGTGTGTGTGTCCTGTGCACACACCATAAGAACAGTGTTGACTGTGTCTCTTTAGAATTACAAACAGAACGTGACCATCAGACACCTTTAACACTCACATAACAAATACTGAGTCTAATTACACCTGCTGAGCTAACAAACCTCTCTCTCTCACTCACACATATACACACACACACATCTCCCACAATACCTCACCACACTTAAGTAGTGTGTGTGTGTGTGTGTGTGTGTGTGTGTGTGTGTGTGTGTAATAATAATGACTCATATGTATTAAGTATGTATATGTAATAATAATAATGACTCATATGTGTTTGTGTATATGTAATAATAATATAGTCCATGGGTCTGGTGATATAGTAATATAAGATTAAATGTTCAATTATAAAACTCATTATATCTTTGCTGTATGAGAATATCCTGTTTAAAAACACACTCACCTTTTAATCTAAAAGCCCCCCAGTCCCCTTGCAGGAGTGTGTGAGTGTGTTAGAGGGATTCGGGCCCCCCTGCTCTCTCCATGCTGTGAGTGGGTTTATGGGGAGGTGACCCTTTGCACACTGTTAGTGACCAGGCGGCTGTGAGGCGCATTGATACCCCCTTTAAGAAGCTTTGCACTCAGGAGGAAACTTAATCTCCTTTTTTTAGCACCATCCCAAAGCCCCTGGCTGGGCCTGAATGGGAGGAGGGGGCGGAGGGCGGGGTCCCGTGCCGAATATCTCCGTCCCCACATGGCATCGTACACTGGCATGGGAATTAGGCGTCCTATAGGCCGAATTAAATCCCCAGAAGCTTGTTTCTGCAGCGCCCCCTACAGTATATGGATTTTCCTGCCTCTGTAGTGTTACAGTGACAAAGACCTACAGTAACTCAATGCCACTTTATTAGGAACTCCTCTGTCCTGTGTCTACTCACTGCCACTTTATTACAACCGGATTCCAAAAAAGTTGGGACACTAAACAAATTGTGAATAAAAACTGAATGCAATGATGTGGAGGTGCCAACATCTAATATTTTAT
>BRDA01008731.1:24880-35421 GCA_036984385.1 Crenuchus spilurus
AGAGAGAGAGACAGAGAGAGACAGACAGAGAGACAGAGAGACAGAGAGACAGAGACAGAGAGAGAGAGAGAGACAGAGACAGAGAGAGAGACAGAGACAGAGACAGAGACAGAGACACAGAGACAGAGACAGAGAGAGAGAGACAGAGAGAGAGAGACAGAGAGAGAGAGACAGAGAGAGAGAGACAGAGAGAGAGAGACAGAGAGAGAGAGAGAAACATTAGTGTTGTGAAGTGAGTCATTTTACTCGTCCACACACGATAGCCAACCTTTGACCTCTGTGACATGATTAAAAAAGCGAATCTGGAGAAAAGCTTCTGCTAAACTGAACTGAAAGAGATTCACAACATCTGCACTACATAACATAAAAACCCACTTGTGCTAAGCAGGTCTGAGTCTGGTCAGTACTTGGATGGGAGACCTGCTGTAAGTGGTGTTGGTGGCGCTGGGGGGACACTGTCCTGTATAAATATCTCAGATGAAACTGAAATGCAGGTGCTGATGCTAGACGAGTGTCTAGAACAGAGCTGTAGAGATGGAGCTGACAGGAAGTGAGTAAGGCTGGTATCTCACCATAGGGTAGAGTCCGTATGGCAGGTGTCTGCGCAGGCCAGCTGACGGAGTGTGTTTACTGCGCAGCTCCTTAATCTCCTCCTGAGACTCGTGGAGCATCCCTACACACTCCACATTTCTGTCTGAGAGCTCCTTCAACTAACACACACACACACACACACACACACACACACCAATCAGTGGGGGGCAAACATGTGACTTCCTTTAGGAAACAATTTAAAGAATCACAAAATTCACTATGAACTGTTTCAATTTGACTCCTTTTGTATTACTCAGAATAGTAATGTCCGATCAGCCAATAAACAAAGTCTGATCCAAAAGTTTAACGAGTCTCTGATCACATCACACGGCAAGCTCAAGACATCACAGTGATCATCGCCATCAACTTCAGCCCTAAGTCGTCTCTCTGCAGTCTAATTTAAACTAGTTTAAGGCTGTGTTCACACTGCAGGTAAATCTGATTCGTTTCTCAGATCTGCTCAGATGACTGTTATTAGTGATCAGATCAGATTTGGACATCACAAACCATCTGCTTGGGTTGTTGTGGTAAAGTAATTACAGTCCTGCTGGTTATGAGGCTTCAGGGTTGCCAGGTTTTAATAAGATAAGAGTACTAAAAGCATCTGAGTCTAATCAAAGATGCTTTTACTCTTAACTTACAAACACCACTTGTAGTATTTGATTACATCATAAAAACCCCGTCACCATTCTGGTAGACAAACTACAACTCTGACATCAGCAGCCTGAAGTGCTGAGAGTCTGTCTGTGACCACAGACATTATAAATGACCTCATTTGAAATGAAATGTGATGCTTTGGTGTGTCCTGAATGTTGAGACAGTATAAATAGTGTCAAATAATGACCAGGCTGATGTGTTGCTGAAACTGGTTAAAAATAGTGAATTTAAACAAAACCTCATAATTCTTTTTTAAATGATCATCTCTGACTAATTTCAGATTTATTTAGTTACTGTAACTTTAAGATTAACATATAAATGATCTCTATTCTGATTGGCTGACCTGATTTGAGCCTCATAAAAAAAAAAGCAGCCAAGCTGAAACACTGCTTATAACTTCTAAGGGGCGGGGCTAAACTGCTGTAGACTGAATAGGAGGATATTTAAGCAATAGAACATGAGAGGGAGTGTGTTATCGCGAATAACATCACGGCTGTGATTTGGCCGTAGGCACGAGCCGAAGGCGAGTAGATCATCACAGCCGTGATGTTATTCGCGATAACACACGACCTCGAGTGTTCTATTGCTTTTATACAAGTTTTTTTATAAAATAAATGAAAAAAAAGAAATCAAAGAACCTCAAGAAATTCATAATGAATATGCTTTAATACGGCCTTCCGCCAAAAAGTAGCTCCACAAGTGTAACTGTAAGAGTTCCCTGGCCCGTCTCAAAGGCTACAATACGGCGTAGAGTTTATACAGGCTAACACCACCAACGTTAACTTTAAATCAAAATTGGGAGTAAGCGTAGATTAAGCGGGAAAAAATACAAAATTCAAGGCATGTGCTAAATATAAAAATACCTAAAAAAAAGTAAGATAATTATTAACTACAAAATGTGGTTACTTATTATGGTTATTTAATGATTTATATATGTTAATCTGCACACTCCCATTCATCGTGCAATTGGAAAAAAAGGCTGCTCTGTGGGGTGCGCGCTAGCATTAGAAAGTCCAGCTCGTTTCGCTGGTGAATTCTGTCAGCTGGGTCCTGCTCTGCACCGAGGACTCCGCTCCACCTCTTTCTGTCATCTAGCGTGGGTCTCCAGTAGCCGTTACTAGGCAACGCGTCCAAGGAGTGATACAGCTTTAGTGTGAGAAGGCCGTGCTGTTATCACGAATATCAGCACGGTTAGAATACTTCTCAACCAATCAGATTGTGAGGTCGGAACTAACTGTTGTATAAATGAAAATATATTTGGGGTTGTTGTGACATCACAAAAACAATGAAAAGGTTTATTCTTTAACAAGTGTACTGAAATTAACATGAAACTGACTGTGCAAAAGCTAAACATGAAATATTTATTCAGTAAATAAATAGAACTTCTACTGTAATATTACTAGAAAAGTTATATTGAAGTTTATTATTCATACAGCAGGCATTTTCACATAGAACTTGCATAATGTTATAATTATGTGCATGAATATGGTCAGTATTTAAAGAATATTGAACAAACACATGAATGCAGGTTATTGTTTCACTGGATAACAGCTTTATGATGATGATTAGTTAAGTATTATTATTAGTCAGTACTCAAGTTCTGATTGGCTAGGAGGACAAATGATAGACCAGGGCATGTTTATAATCAATAATCAATAAATATATGATATAAATACATGATAACGATATCAAATTACTGTGTTAACACTAGGAAACTGCTGTGTCATGGTACGTCAGTGCTTTTGTACACTCCCATCATAGTCACGCTCCTCTAGAGTCCAGCAGAAGTGCTGACCGACACACAAACACAGTTCTTTCATCCAGAGAAGCTCTGATTATAGTCTACAGTGCAGTTAAGTAACAGCTTAGCTCTGTTATCCAACCTGAATTACTCTACACAGGTCCTACCTGTGGACTTTATCTCCTATATCACTGACCATAAACCATGTTCCCCAGTAAAACAGACTTTATGGAGTTATTGCTTTATAATAGCACTTATCTGGAACAGATCCGAGTCACCTGTGCAGAACCGGACCTCAGATAAACACAGCTAAAGTAGGACAGAGTGGTTACTCCTTTGTTTTTTAACTCGTTCTGCTCTTTAAACGTCCGATTCAGCTCATTAACAAATCACACAGAAACTAAATGTTCATTATGTATAAATATGTGAGTTTATAATCTGCATTCAGCTGCTGACACAGCTTGTCTAGTCCCTGTGGAGACGTACTGACAGTAGAACAGGACTAAACATCAACCTGTTGGCACCAGGTCTCATGCCAGGTGGGGGCTAGAGGGGTATAAAGCTCCCCAATCAGAGTACTCTGCTGCAATGCATTTTGGATGAGTTAGGAGTTGAGGATGTGTCCTGGCTGAACACAATCAAGTCCTCACAGCAATGCTCCAAAAGCTGGTACAAAGTCTTCTCTGGACAGCAAAGACTCTGTTTAACACTCAGAAAAATGAACGAGCAGTTATGGAGCTGAAATTTAATACAACTCATCGTCACCATCCACAAATCACCTAATCCTAGTCCTGCCTTCTTACTCTGAACCCGTGCCATCACATCCATACACTCCAGTGTCTTCACAGCTAACTGACCACCTCTCAAGGATTCCACTTCTTCCCTGCTTTCCTGACTGGCACATTTAAATTTCTCAACTTGGCATGTTAGTGGTAGTTCCAGTGCCCCTCTCTAGTTCCTACTTAGACATCACAAGCTGTAAACAGCTTCTTACAGCCTTATTCACAATCCTTTCTAAGCTCAGCAACCAGAACCTCATACTGTCAGTGGCCACCTTACCTGAGGCCAAACTCTAAGCATCAACATTTATCTGGCAGAAAAGACTTAATATTAGTTTTTCAGACTCTAAACTTCAGAAACATGGAATGCACAGGCGTCCCAATACTTTTTGCTGTACTTTTGTATGTCTAGAGATGAGTGACAAGCACTAAACGATGGAATAATGAGATGTAAAGTTTGATTCCCTTTAACAGGTAAAACGTCTGGCACTACTAAACCAGTTATGGCATCAGACTTCCTGTACAAACGTTAGTGCACACTCGCTCAAATCACTGCAGTTTCTTTCTATTTATTCTAAGTATTTAAGCACAGACCAAGCTTTACATCTTACATTCTCCCAAATGGTAAATGTTAGCAGGTGTGCATTAAAATGAACAGAAGCTTGTTCTCTGTAGAAGATGGTTCACTTATTTACACTTAAAACATCAATAAACACATGCAGCTTAACCAGGGGGCACCAACTTTTACACAGCACAGCTTACAGATGCACTATCTAGCTAAGATATGCTTGAAAGTCTGACTCACAATCCAATCTGACCTGGGATATACTAGGATTTATTGGTATATACTGATCTCTTAGCTTATCTATATATGTGGCAGTAACATTTTATGACAAAATTGCATTCAATCAAGATTGGAATGAGAGTATTTTTGTTCTAAACACGCAATCGGCAGTCAGCCAATGTCTTATTTTAACAGATCTGTGCTGCAGTTTAAGAATGTAAACAAGGTGAGGCAGGTCAACTGTATTTCAATGACTGCGATGACTGTACAAGTGCAAAAACACACCCGTTTTGAGCGAGCTCATGTGTGACTCTATGCTCATGTCCACATACTGTTACTCATGACACAATTTAAAAAATGGAAGTGTTATTTGGTCTAAAATGATCTTTTGTTCAAGTTCATGCTTTGTTCGTCTTGAAGGTGTTGCCAGTTTTTGGGATTATCACTGTACAGTAATCCACTGCCATTCATTCACTTTAATACGAGCACACTGCCCACCCCTGCTAAATACCATAAAGACCAGTCAAATGCAACTCAGTATTTAAGAAAGGATAAACAAACTATATTTTGTTTGTTATTTTTAGAAAAATGTTGTGTTGTTTTAGCCTAAACGTCAGCATCTGTTGTTAAAACTGCATAAGGCATTAATGCCTGCACTGAGGTTAACACTGCACCTGTATTACATCACTGTTCATTACTAATACATCCACTACAACATGGACTCTGAACAGAAGGTGATGTGTGTGTGGATTACCTCAGCTGTTAGCTGTCGCTGAGCATCCTTTGAGGCTTGTAAGTGAATCCTCAGCTCTTCTTTCTCCAGTGCCAGCTATAACAAGGCCACACCAATATTAGCTCACACTTAATAGTGAACCATTTCTAATTATGGATGGGCAATATGGAGAAACGCTTCACAAAACATGGTCATAGAAAGAACAATACTTTTTATTTAATATATTACATACTGCATTCACTTAAACAGGACTAATTATGCTATTACAATAAACAGGATACTGTTCATCATTCTCTAAGCATCGATTATATCAACAATATATTCAAAAAAGAAGATTCTGTAACATTTATTATCATAAAATACTATCATACTGCCTGCTTGTGTGTTCATATGATCCACACAGTCACTCTGACAGACTGTAATACTCTACAGGAAGTGTAGGGGGCGATATGTCTTCTATTGTTTATGTAAAAAGTGCTCTATAATGTTCATATGATCCACACAGTCATTCTGACAGACTGTAATACTCTACAGGTAGTGTAGGGGGTGATATAGCTTGTATTGTTTATATAAAAAGTGCTCTATAATGTTCTATAATGTTCATATGATCCACCCAGTCACACTGACAGACTGTAATACTCTACAGGAAGTGTAGGGGGTGATATGACTTCTATTGTTTATGTAAAAAGTGCTCTATAATGTTCTATAATGTTTATTTGATCCACACAGTCATTCTGACAGACTGTAATACTCTACAGGAAGTGTAGGGGGCGATATGACTTCTATTGTTTATAATAAAAGTGCTCTATAATGTTCATATGATCCACACAGTCATTCTGACAGACTGTAATACTCTACAGGAAGTGTAGGGGGTGATATATCTTCTATTGTTTATATAAAAATGCTCTTTAATGTTCTATAATTATTAAATTATTATTTTGAGCTACCTCTTTAACTCTGTGCTGGAGCTCCACTATCTGTGAGAGAAGCTGAGCGATTTCCTCCTGATGCTTCAGCAGATCTTCATTCTTCTGAGAAAGCTCTTCTGTTAGAGTGATCATCTGACTGTTTGACTCACCTAAAATACACAAACATATAATCACTATATGGACAAAATTATTGGTAAATCTACATTCACAGTTTCTTTTGAAATCAGGGATATTAAGAGAGTTTATTTCTGCCTTTTGTAGCATCCATTATTAGCAGACTGATGACTAAATGGATATTATATGTAAATGAAAATATTTACAACAGCCAAACACATGGAGGGAGTCTTACGTAGTTCTTTAACACAGTCGCTGACCAGCTGTTGTTCTTTCTCCTCGTACGTGATCGTTTCCTTCTTCAGGTGAGTCGCCTGCAGAGCATCAGAGAACATCACTCATTTCATCCCTTTACTGTATCAGTAAACTACAACAACAATGTATGTACATAAGAGAGAACACAAAGAAGATCATTTCACTATTATCAGTAATTATTAGGTATCATGTATTAATATTTTTAATATTCAACTTATTTTGTCAGACATTGTGGGAAACTTAATCAACATTTAAATTTAGACTCCCAATGAGTTCTGCAACAGCAAGAAAAATACAGCAGTGCCTACTGCACAGCAGTTCACATGTCAAGGCTTTACTATAAATACCAGATTGATGAATAACAGTTTACTGTCATTTTATTGGAAATATCTAAACAAATAATGAATTTAAAATGTCATATTTATTATTATTATTATTATTATTACTTATCTCTCCATCTAAAGAGAAACTACCTGAATGTAGACCGATGAGTACTGCTTGTGCTTTATAAATCCTGTGTCTCACCTCCAGTCGCAGTGACTGGTTCTCCTCCTCCAGATCCTGCAGTTTGTTCTGCAGTGCCTCCAGCTGGTTGAGTGATAGAGCGCTCCCTGCAGGCTGTGTGGGGCGCAGCGGAGTCGAACAGCTCGAGTCTGTCTCGCTCTCCTCACTCGCACTTGCCACCATCCGCAGCAGCTCATCCTTCTTACACAGCTCATGCTGCAACTGGTGCACCTGACCAGCAGGAGGCAGCAGAGAGCGCGCGAGAGAGACAGCGAGAGAGAGAGAGAGAGAGAGTCAGAGTCTCATATAGATCTAGACAAGCTACAAAATGCACTGTACAGGACATTAAATACAGATACATAGTGACGGTGAGTTTGTTCTACCCGATCTAGAGCCTGTGCTAGTTGTTCCTCCAGGTTCTCATTACGCTCCTGCAGTACATGGTTCCTCTGCAGCAGAGACTGACCAATCCGAGCAGCCAACTCCAGATCCCGATCCCGCTGACCAATCAGAATTACACAGAACAACCAGATGTCAACAGTCATAACCAAATCATTTGACCTAACTCTTAGCTAATGCTGTGAGGCTTTAAGGTGGTAGCTCCTTTTGTGAGATCACTACTCTTACGGGGTTGTGAGGTCACAGCTACTCAAGTGAGTGTGAGGTAGTGAGGGCACAGCTACTGTGGTGAGATTGTGAGATCGCAGCTATTCTTGTGAGATTGCGAGGGCACAGCTACTGTTATGAGTAATAATGTTTTGAGGCTGTGAGGTCATAACTACTATTGTAAGGTCATAGGGTTGTAGCTACTGTTATGAGGTTATAAGGTTATAGCTACTGTTGTGAGGTCATAGCTACTGTTGCGCGGTTGTAGCTACTGTTGTGAGTCATAGCTACTGCTGCGCAGTCGTAGCTACTGTTGCGAGGTCGTAGCTACTGTTGCGCGGTCGTAGCTACTGTTGCGCGGTGGTAGCTACTGTTGCGAGGTCGTAGCTACTGTGGCAAGATGGTAGCTACTGTGGCAAGATGGTAGCTACTGTGGCAAGATGGTAGCTACTGTTGTGAGGTCATGGCTACGGTGGCGAGGTCGTGGCTACGGTGGCGAGGTCGTGGCTCCTGTTGCAAGGTTGTGGCTACTGTTGCGAGGTCGTGGCTACTGTTGCGAGATGGTAGCTATTGTGGCGAGATGGTAGCTACCGTGGCGAGATGGTAGCTACTCTGGCGAGGTTGTAGCTACTGTTATGAAGTCGTGGCTACTGTGGCGAGGTCGTGGCTATGGTGGCGAGGTCGTGGCTACGGTGGCGAGGTCGTGGTTATGGTGGCGAGGCCGTGGCTCCTGTTGCGAGGTCGTGTCTACTGTTGCGAGGTCGTGGCTACTGTTGCGAGGTCGTGGCTACTGTTGCGAGGTCGTGGCTACTGTTGCGAGGTCGTAGCTACTGTTGCGAGGTCGTAGCTACTGTGATGAAGTTGTGGCTACTGTGATGAAGTTGTGGCTACTGTTGCGAGGTCGTGGCTACTGTGGCGAGGTCGTGGCTACTGTGGCAAGGTCGTGGCTACTGTGGCGAGGTCGTGGCTACTGTGGCAAGGTCGTAGCTACTGTTGAAGTTGAAAACATGAAACTGTATAAATCAGGATTTTTTGACTAGTTCGGCTTGTATGCAGAATGTAAACGTATTACGTAATGACTCTATGTCAGTACGTAAAGATCAGGTATTAGTACTCAGAGGGAGAAAGCGCTATTGGTTGATTACTAATTTGGACAGAAAGCTTACATTCTGTAATCTAACTGTATTTACATTTGTGAGCAGAGCACAGATATGTGAATTCTAGCTCTCCTTACCTCAGCCAGCAGGTGTGTGACCACTTCTATGTCATTGTAGGTCTTGGTCATCTGCTCCACCCGGTCAGAACTGAGGACTACAGGAAAGCAAATGTCTTATCCAAAAGTTTGTGCACCCCTGTTTAAATGACATGTTTTACTGATCTTTTACAGTTTAATTAAATGACAGTTTATATAAATTAAACAAATAAAAATGACAACAAACCAAATTGTGTTTTACTACTTTTAGAAAGTTACATTTAACACATAAACAGAAAATGTTCTTCTCTGTTCAGAATGTCATAATATATCATCACAGTCAGTAAAACATGCCATTTGAGCATTCACATACACACAGCAGGAGACGAGAAAACAGTCCTGCATATTAATCTAATATTAGATTATTTTCTGGGATTAGAATTAGAGGTGCACAATAAGATTCAACCAAGACTAAAGACAATTTTAGCTCCAAACAATAATGCTACATTAAGCTGGACTCTCACTGCTTAATATCAGTAAATAACATCTTACTTTCGTCATTTTAAGTGATTTGATTTAATTTATATTATTCTTTACAAAATTGATTGCACATGTTTGGACAGTTGAAACAATATTATTTAAGTAACTTAACTTAAGGCAAATTTAAGCAAAACATTAACTCAGAATCAGAACTGTACATTAATGTATGACCTGTGCACCACTAACCAGAAATAACACACTCTTACACACACATGTACATATTAAATACATGCAGATATTTATATTACAGGCCATTTACTGGGTCTAAACAGAGGTGTGTACTGCTCTCACTACCCATAAACACCTGCATGCATAAGACAGTCTTTCCTTTAAATGTTACCACCTATTATCTAACGCTGGCTGTACACGGTGCAACTTTCAATCTGCTTGAAATATACATTAAAAAGTTGAAGAGAAGCAACAGTACAGAATTTTTGTAAATGAAACTACATCCAGTCATTAATAAGTGATTGTGGCTGATACTGGTACTGCGCTACTGATCTGTTTTAATGTACATAATGTAAAAATAATGTTATATTTTGGCCATCAATGACCTGTAGTGGGAGGATGCTGGGGGGTATAGAAGGAGACAAAATAATCTACAAGCTACAAACAGGACATAGCTGGAATTATCATCAGTAATCATTTCAATACCTGATAATTTTGTTTTTCACATTTATCAGCAAATATATCAGCCACTGATACATCAAGACAGTAAGTACCTCACCGTGTAAAGCCAGAAGAAGAGAGGTACCAACAGTCTACAGTCTACACTGATGTTAACACTAAGACACTAACAGCTTCATGCAAAACCACAAACCACACAGATATATAGAGGAGAGAGAGAGAGGAAGAGAGAGAGACAGAAAGAGAAACAACAGAAGCCAGCACTGGAGGAGGTGGAACAGGATACCTTTAGAGAGGCTGTGTGAGCCAGAGTGAGAGAGAGAGGAGGGCTCCAGAGCAAGAAAAGCTAGAGAGAGAGATGAGGGGAAAGAGAGAGACAGAAGAGAGAGAGAACGAGAGAGAGAGAGAGAGAGAAGAAAGAGATAGATTAAGATACTGAGAAATAAAAAATATATCAGCTTAGTCAGATCCCTTTAAGGGGGGGGGAGA
>BRDA01008732.1:11154-21563 GCA_036984385.1 Crenuchus spilurus
TGAGCACAAAGGTCACAGCATATCAGACTGACTAGTTTTGTACAGTGTGAGTACATAAATCACAGGCTTTGTCCATACATCATGAACATTTCAAAAGTGCAGTGCCAGTTATCACCAAAGAACAAGATTTCCAAAATTGCAGTGTATGTCTGGTTTTAGTTTCACAAAGTAGCGTGTACCTGAAATAATAATTACTCTTTCTGGTAGACTAGAGAAAGGCTCACAGGGATGTGAGTAAAATATTTACCGGTAAGATGTATTCCATTTGAATTTAAAACAAGTATATAACACATTTTAAGACTTTTTACAGACCCACAGCTACCCTGGTTACTGAAAGGGTGCATGTGTCTAACCTGCTCCAGGTATGGGTGAATAAGGACTGAGGGGTCTCCTCATTTGTGGCGGTGTCTCCATTGTGCTGGTTGTTGCTGGACTGGCTGCTGAACCAGCGAGGCCCTTTTCAGGAGGGCCCCCAGGTGCTGCACGAAGGGGTGTGGCACCAGGTGCCATGGGGCGGGACCCTGGGGTGGCCATAGCAACATGACGCTGACGTAGGTCTGGGGATTATACAGAATAGTTACACAATTAATTAAGTTAATAATTATTGTGACATTTTTTCACACTTAAACCTACACAAAGGGAAACATAAAAAAATTATAATGTCAAAGTTTTTTAAAGGGTTTTACTGTTGATCAGGTTGATTTATAGCTCATTAAAATTAGAAATCCATCATCTCAAATTATTACATTTTTTTCTTTTGAATAAATTACTATTCAAACAGTGTCAACATTAAAAACAAAGCCTTGAAATATTCCAGTTGACTTGTAATTAAAATATATTTTTAATTAAAAGATGTGAACAAATGAACTTTTTTTTCACAAAATTCAAATCTTTGGAAATGCATTTGTACATACATGTGGTAAACAAATAAAAACATATATTACATAAACACATAAAATACATAAATGAATCTGCAGACATGACAACAAACCTTGTCCTGGTTTTGGAGTCATCTGAGGCCGAACTGGAGTAGCTTCTGCTTCCTATTAAAATGAATAAATGAATGACATGCTGTTAGATTTATTGTGTGTGAGTAACTCAAACAATGCATTCACTGCAATTGTGCGATTAATGCATTTGGGGAGAAAAACAATGTTTTCATGCACACACCGCTTTCTTCTTTGATTCAGGGTCAAATCTCTCCAGAATTAACTTCGCATTTTTGTAGGTCTCCGTTTCCATCACCTCTTCAAGCTGAAAAGACAAACCTCATAAATCTCAATTTTAAATAAAACATGTTGTTATTCAATATAATATTAAACCTACAGCCTCCAATACAGCCTTGTTAGTACTTAAGATTTCAAATTCACCATCCAAAAATGTTAGTTACTCACACATTATGACTCAAATCATCCAACGTTCATGCAACCATGGACTAAAACACTTACTATTTTTCTTTTCTCTGTCTTTAAATCCTCTAATTTTTCATCTGAAACAGAAGACACACATGCATTGACATTCAGTCATAATGTGCCAACAAAAGCTAACATTTTTAACCTCCATTATTCAACTGATCAATCAGTCAGTGACTCAGGGTGTGTTATGAAATGACTGGAATGGCAAAATGTTGTTAGCTGTTGATAAATTCAGAGTTCTTTCAGAATGATCTTTAAGTAACTCTGGACTCTTAAAGCTGAAAGGCAACTGAGCTCCTGTGATTCATCTACCTTTATACACAACAACACAGAAGTCTGGGGTCACACCTCCTTGTGTTTAAAAGTGCTTATTGAGGTTGTCCATGGGCTGACATCTATTTTTGTGATTAATAGTGCTTACTGAGGCTGTTAAGGGACTCCTATTGTAGTGTATCCATGATATTCCTACAGTCACAGAAAATATGCTATACTTTCAGTACAGAAGAAACAACTGTACTAAAGTCTATAACTCCACTGTGTCCACACACACACACACACACACACACACACATATATACACACACACACACACACACACACACGGATGGATGGATGAGTGTCACTGATGACAGCCCAGAGAAGAGCATTTTTTCATTTCTGAACACATCCTAATTCAGATGATGATCAACACGTTACAGTACATGCTCATTTCATGATGTTTACTGAACAGTCAACAAAAAAAACAACAACAAAACTCACTGTTTCTTTCTGTGCGTTTGGAGAAGAGGAAGATAAGCAGCTTTCGTGCAAACCACACCCTGTGTAAAGAGACAATTACATAAAAAATTAAACTGCTATGACAAAGATTAATAACACAGTAATACCTATTTATTATTGCTGATACATCTGTAATATAAATGAAGAGATGGAATTCGGCTTGATTCCACTGTGGCTAGGGTTAGGTTTAGGACCTGTAGAGCTGAGGTTAAGTAAGGGTTAGGGTTTGGGGTTTAGGATCATTGTTTGGGTTTAGGGTTAGGTAGGTTGGAATGTTACATGTAGTGGGGTTGATTAGGATGGAGTTCCTGGTAGGGACAGGATTAAGGATTATGGGTTTAAGACTAGGATTTACTGTAGTACAGGTAAATGTAAGCTTTTATATTTACTTGTTTAATATATCCACTTAACATAAACTGTACATATACAAACCAACACACCGCCAAAAGAAAACGTTGCTACAATATTTTCAGATTAGACAGTGACTGAGAAAATCTGCTTAAAAAAAAACACAATCCCATTTATGTCTTTCAAGACCCAGTACAGCACATCACTGTCTAGTGCTTTACATTCTCTGGTCCAATGTATCTAAGTCTTAGAAACATAGCCATATACTAATGTGTACCTATTAAACATCAGGTATCAGACATATGGAAAAGAGGTAACAAACTAAACAGTGCATTACTGTATTTAGAACTGCTGCTGTAATCATACTGCTCATCTGACTCTGTGTGAAGGTGCAAGAAGGAACGACTTACAGCCCTGGGAACGCGATTAGAGGCAGCGCAGTGATGAGCCTGGCACCCCACTGTTCAGGCAGGTAAAGGTAGTAGACTCCCACACAGGTGAGCAGGTACAAGGTAGCAGAGTAAAAGAGTAGGCGGCCCACCCAGAGCTTCTGCAGACGTTGGTTCTTTGCACGGAATTCCTCAAGGTCCTTAATTTCCTACAAATACACAATCAAAGTGCAGTAAGTTAGGGTGCTTAATGTTACAGTTAACATGGTGAATAAAGCCCTCCAACATTCCAGTCTGGAGCATTAGAACTGCACTCTGTGAAATTATGTAAAGTGCTACAAAAAGAGTAGGGTACTACTGTACCAACAGGTGTGTGACCTTCCTATTTATACCCTATACAACTGTATGAATAGTAGAAAGAGATTACTGTTACCTTATCCAAATCCTCCAGAAGTTCCACTGTGGAAGCCTTTGCCTGAAAGAGTAACACTCTGATTTAAGAACTATTTACCACATAGAAACAGTTATGCTTTTAATCAGTTGGTGTTCCAAATATCCTAAACTTATAAGCAATAAAATAAGAGTAATAAAGTCTGGCTATAAGCACCTACCTTCCATCGGGAAATTAGGGCACCCATAGTGTTTGCACACACCTACACAACAGCAAATGAGTTAGCACATGTGGGATGTGACTGAACCGTGAACAAGTCTCACTTCTTAATACTTCATGACCTGCACCACAGTGTTCAATAAACATTTATTGACTGTTGCAATCCAATACTTATGTCTGAAATAGGGTGGTCACGATACCACAATGTTGACTTTGATACCAATACCAAGTGTAGTATTGTGATTCTCAATATCAAATTGATACTCTGGGAATATTTTTTTAAAAACTCACCATTGTTTTTAATTCCAGATATTTATTTGATAGAACACACACATTTTTTACAGTTTAAATAACATCTGTTCTTTTTAAAATGTCATTTCTGTAATCCATACAGAACCATTCAGTTGTTGATAAAATAGTATTAAACAGGTGCAACTTATTTGTATTATAAAGTATTGTTAGAGTATACTTTTGATTCTTGGTGCAACTCTATTCTGAAGAAGTCCCGAGCAGAGTTGAGGATTTTTGTCCTGGTAAAAGGTGATCTCTTGTGATTTAAACCTGAACTGCTAGACGTCCCTTCAGTACTATGCAGCATATTTATGTATTCAGCAGTAAACTGTAAGCATGTGATAGATATTTAACTACAAATCTTAATTTCTGTGAGATTTATTTAATGTAGTTGCTGTACAAACACTAAGATTTGGTTTTATGCAAATTCAGGCTGAAAAAATACAGTAGCGCTTAAGAGGCTAATATTCATATTTAAGCTGCCAGTGCTAGTCAGCGCCATCTTGTCAAGGTCTTACAAAACAGGCCAACAACTCATCACTTCATATCTACAGCAGCTGAGCCTGATGACGAGCCGTTTGAGGAGGGCAAAGATAAAAGATCAGGGTTTGAGAGACAGTGAGCTACATGACTATCTCAATTCTGAACTGTCACAGAGAGCTAAGTGTGTTAAACATTTAAAATACACAAACATTAAGCTGTTTACTGGCGTTTCTAAATACATAACGATAATAAATATCTTGGCCAACAGAAGATATTTATGTCAATCACACACGGCTAGCGAGCGAGCTGACATACAGTCTAGATATGCTAACGTTAGCTGAACTAATTCCCCAAAGCAAGTCATAATAATACAGTAAACAAAATGATATAACCACATAAACTTATGACTGTATCAGTGTACATAAAAATAAACATATGAAAAGAGTTTATTTACCCAGCAGTACCACTGCGATGGTGCTGTGCCTGATTGTGAAGCGAGCACAAAAACAGTAATGCATTGGGGTGTTGAGACTCGGCAAACGCGCCAAAATAAAAGTCCTAAACCGTTTCAGAAAATAAAATCCCATTGGTTATGAGGAGCTTTTACTACATCATCATCATCATCATCATCATCATCATCATCATCATAATAATAATAATAATAATAATAATAATAATAATAATAATAATAATAATGGAGATTTTACCTAAAGTTCTGCAATAAACACTTTGTCACTCATTTTTTATTGAGTATTCACAATTAAACATATGACTGATAAATATCTTCATCTTCACAAGATGAATCCAGAGAGACAATTCAAGAATAGAGTACAGTGGAACCTTGACATTAATTCGTTCCGTGACCGAGCTGGTAACTCAATTTGCTCATATATTTCGTTGTATGTACAATGACAATAAAGCTCTCTATCTGTATATCAAATTAAATTTCCCTATTAAAATGAATTGGAATGCTATTAATCATTTCTAGACCCCCAAAAACCAGACCAATATTTTTGTTAAGTGTTTTAAAATAAGAAAAATGTACTTTATAAATAACAAATAGTGTATAAAATGTATAATACATAATGAGAAATAAGAGAATGTAAAGAACTTAACCAACAGGCAAACAATGCATTTGCTTGAAGCCCCAGAGATCAGGGGGGGCTTTTTTTGTCTGCTGGCCAAAAAAGGTTGGCAAAAAAAAACAAAAAAAAAACTAAAGGCATAATTGTTTTTGTTGTTGACACTAAATACATACAGTACACCACTGATGTAATTGGGTTGTCCCCTGCAATTTTTCAATAGTCAGTTTTAGTTCTCTGCAGATGTTTCCGTCCAAAACAATGTTATACTATATTAAATGGAGATGGGTTGAGCACTAGGACCCAAAACGGCCACATAATCAGAAGCCCTTAGACCGCACACAAAAGGCTCTGCCATTTCTTGCTAAGTGATTGGCTGTCCCTGATGTCACTCCATCAAACAGGGTCAGACTTGTAAACCGGTGTTTTGCAAGTTGGCCAGCAGCCGGTGTTCTGCTGCCACCCTAAGTAGTTAACATACCTTTGTGCCAGATGGATTTTAATATCAAAGGTTTCATACTAAAATGTATTAATATTAACATTTGAGTCTGTGTGCATGTCTACCAGTCTGTGATAAGTCATTCATTTGCATGCATCTAAGTTTAACTATTATCAAAATAATTCAGAATGTCTGCATATTTTACTCAAAAATTAGCTATAATTTAATTTAATGTAAATGAGGTCTATTGGCCATATATTCCAAACATAGTGTAAAATTGGTGTTAAATTAGTTAGAGTGAAGTTGATTAACAAGGTGAAGCACAGAATTGGGTGATAATTTTATGCTACATGCTTTTGACAATTTGTTAATATTTAATATTATTTTAGTATTTTATTAATGACTAATATTACTTTTATTATTTTATTTTTAATAATAATGATTATTACTTATTATTAGTATTATTAACTGTAACTAGTAATTATTAATAAAATATTATGAATAATAATGTTTAAGTAATGTATTAATATTTATTTAATTAATTTATGTTCAAGCCCACACTGCACAATAACCATAGATATAAAAAAAGAATTTGTTTCATCGGGGCCCCCAAATATAACAATCCTTGGGGCCCCAGAACTTTCAAATCCGCCCCTCCTCTCTAAATGCTATCAGGGACATCATAGGCGCAAGTGTGGCTGTGTAACAGTGTGATATAATTAGTCATTTTGTTTACATTTATTTTATTTAAATATTATTTGTAGAGTTTTTCATTTTCACCGACCAGGTTTGTTTAGAAGGGGCATCGGACTCCGAATCCATCACTTCAAATCTGTATATTACCATTGATCGCCCATTACCTTGTACTGTATATCCTTATGTGGATTTGTGTAATTGAGAGAGTGAGAGTGTTTTGTGTGTGTGTGTGTGTGTGTGTGTAGGCGTATATTTATTATGTGTAAGTGTGTGTTATGTGTATATATGTTGTGTTTGTGTATACACACACACACACACACACAAACAAACACTCACTTTTGTGTGTGTGTGTGTGTGCGTGTGTGTGTTATGTGTGTATATATATTTATTGTGTGTGTTTGGTGTTCTTTGTGCAGCAGAAGCTCTAAAGTCTCTCTGCTGTCTGATTTACAGCCGCGGTAGTAAAAGCGCTTTACGAGGCTCGCGCTCCCGCCATTGGCCACGCGAAGAACCGGGCTCCAACAGAGGGAGAGAAAAAGAGAGAGAGAGAGAGAGAGAGAGAGAGAGAGAGAGAGAGAGAGAGAGAGAGAGAGAGAGAGAGAGAGAGAGAGAGAGAGAGAGCAACACACACACACCTCCGCCTCAAAAAGCTCTATAGCAGCACCCACAAAACAGACACACACAGTTCCTAACAGCGGGTTTAAAGCAGTGCCTCGCGGTAAGTGAAATAATAATAATAATAATAATAATAATAATAATAATAATAATAATAATAATAATCTCGTTATTCTTTATTATGACTATTCTTCTCCGTGGTTGTATAAAGTCTTTAAGATTAGATTATTAGAATACATGTATTAATAATAATTATAGTGTTTTTGTTCTTTTAAAAGCGGTGTGTGTCAGTAATAAGACTTTATTTATAAAAAATAAAGCAGCCTTCACTGTTTATAAAGCTGAATGTTCGTCTTACAGTTTTGCTCATTTAATGTTTCAATTATCCGAACACATCACATTTAAAATGAGGCTAAAATTATTTTCTCGTCTTGCTGGTTTTATTATATCAAAATTAGAGGTGTGTTTTGTGCTGTAGAATAATAACTGGACCACTTTTCTACTTTTCTGTGATGTGTGATTTTCTCAGAGATGTTGATTTGAACAAAAGAGGAGCTTCACCCAGTTTATTACTTTACTGCATTGCGGAGAGGGAGAGAGAGAGAGAGAGACAGAGAGAGAGAAGAGAGAGAGAGAGAGAGAGAGAGAGAGAGAGAGAGAGAGACACAGACAGAGGGACAGAGAGACAGACAGAGACAAAGATAGAGAGAGAGATTTATATTAAGAGAGAAAGAACGTTTCGTATTTTACGTTTTCATTTAACATTTCAGCTTGGAATAAAAAACCGCTTAAGATTACACCTGTTCGTTAATCATTACTTAATTAAATTATAATAGCAGACGAATGATTTATTTCCTAATAACTCAGCTGAGATGTGATCTTTCACTTGGCTCTCTGTAACCAATGTTGACATATTTTAATCTCAAATTGCTGCACACTTTATTCGTTTTCGCTTAAGCACCAAGACAAAACGAATAAAAATCTTCTTCTTGTTGTTATTATAATTATGAAAAATAAATAAATAAATAAACAGACTGAATGATTAAAATGAGCCTGTGTGTAAAGCTGTGGTCTGTTCTGTTTAATTGATGTATTTGTGGTTGAATGTGAGACAATATAAGCTCTGTTCCGTTGTCTATATATACCCTGTAGAACCGAATGTGTGTTGGCACTGCGCAGTCACACACTCGGTTTTAGGGGAGTATATCGGCGATGCAAAAGCCTCGTCCTGAGCAAACCCGAATACCAACAATTTCAATGGAATTATCAGTACAACATTAAGTGCACTATATACTGGGAGCTATTTTCATTATGTTCATTACGGAAGTATGCAGAATAGAGTAGGGTCAGGCATGTTCAATATAGTCTGATGTTTGTTGATAATTTCCGGTATGTTCACTTTGTTTTTCTCACTATTATCTTCTTTTTTCACACAGCTCTTGACCAACAGAGGATGAACCCGTTTACTACACAGCTCCAAGACTATTGTCCAGAGAGATTTATGTTCTTAGTACTGTGTACTTATTGATTTTTGTTTTCATTTTAACCTTCATGTTGTCATTTTCCTCAAGTCATATTAAAAACCAATAAATGTGTGTAATCTGAATATGTGTTCTTCCATTTTTTTCATACAATAAATGTCCATTTAAAACAGTTTTGTATATAAGCGGCCCATTTTATGGAAGCCAGTTTCCAACAGTTAGTGTTAAAATCCAGCCCTTTTTTCATTTTTGAGTGAACGGCTATGCCATTATTCTGAGATATTATATAATTACTTTGAGATACTAAGTATATCTCAAAAATATCTCAACATGATAAAAATGAAAAGTAATAAGTACTCGATCCTTGATATTTATTTTAAGTTGCGGAAATGTTCCATATAATTAAATAAAACGAACGAATATTTAAAATATATTTATACATATTTAATGTTTTTCTTTGCTTTCCAGCATGTAGCGCAAAACTAAAATCACTTAAACTAATAAACCATGATATAAAGGCATACTCATATACTTAGCTATAATAATACAGAATCTCAAGAATATCAACACATATGCATATTACCAGTCACTAGATATTGCACGGATTCACCAGAAAATAAAAATAAAATTCACTATAAACTTTTTAAAAGAATAGAAATGCAAAGACAATTCACTATACTCTTTCTAAAATTAACAAATATAAAGAAAAATTAACTATAAACTTCTTAAAATGAACAAAAATACAAAGAAAATCAAAACATTCACTTTATATAGCTACATGCTAACGACTAACGCCTCTCAGCTGAATTTGAATTCATTAAAGGTTCCTGCGCGCTCTGACTGCAGCTTTGCCCGTTTCCGTGGAAACGGAATAGTCCACTGAGCGATGGGTGGGTGGTGGGTACATCACGGACTTTATTTAAAACATTTTAAAAGCAAACTGGCGTTGGTAAATCACTATTTGGTCATAACACGTGTATTCAACATAATAAAGAATAATATAGTATGCTCAATCAATATATATATTACAGGTGTCTGATTATTGGCTTGCTGTCATATATATGACTATAGTCATATATATAACAGCATGCCAATAATCAGACACCTGTAACGAACAATGTAGGAAATTCTCTAGTTTATATTATCTTAGTTTAGTATTGATAATAATAAAGTGAATTAAATAAACACAGTATTTATAGTAGTAAAAGTAGTACACAATATTTAATTGTTGATCATGGATCCATTGATGCAGTTTTTGACCGTTTTGAGAGAGAGAGTGAGTATGTCGTGTATTTTAGGAGCCTTTCTCTCTTTCTCTCTCGCACACACACAAATATATTCTCTCTCTCTGTCTCTCTCTCTCTCTCTCTCACACACACACACACACACACATTCTCTCTCTCACACACACACACACACGCACGCTCTCTCTCTATCTCGCACACACACACACATTCTCTCTCTCTGTCTTACACACACACACGCATGCTCTCTCTCTCTTTCACACACACACACACACACACAAATACATTCTCTGTCTCTGTCTCTCTCTCACACACACATTATCTCTCTCTGTCTTACACACACACACACATGCATGCTCTCTCTCTCTCTCTCTCTCCCACACACACACACACACACACATCTCTCTCGTACGCACACACACACATTCTGTCTCTCTCTCTTACACACACACACACGCTCTATCTCTCTCTCGCACGCACACACACACACACACTCTCTCTCTTACACACACACACACACACACACTCTCTCTCTCTCT
>BRDA01008733.1:6973-21363 GCA_036984385.1 Crenuchus spilurus
TATATATATATATATATATATATAAAATTCCTTTTTGACCCCTATAGGTAATAGAAATCTCAGAATATCGTGCACAGCTGTATGATTACTTGAAAAACCGTATGATGGCCATCGCACCAAATCTCACAATCATGGTTGGAGAACTGGTCGGGGCCCGTCTCATCTCTCACGCAGGTGAGTCATTAAAAGATGAACACAACTTGCCATGTTAAAGCATCTCAACAGTAATTCTTTATTGTATTATCTTTACTGTACAAAAGGTAAACATGATTCTCTTGCATCAAAATGTGTATGCATGACTGAACAAAAACGCTTTTGCTGTTCATCAGGGTCACTGTTGAATTTGGCGAAGCATCCTGCATCCACAGTGCAGATCTTGGGGGCAGAGAAAGCTTTGTTCAGAGCACTGAAGACCCGCAGGGACACGCCAAAATATGGTCTGATCTACCATGCCTCCATAGTAGGGCAGACCACAGCCAAAAACAAGGGCAAGATTTCCAGGACACTAGCAGCCAAGACAGCCTTAGCCATCCGCTACGATGCTCTGGGAGAAAACACTAATGCTGAGATGGGTCTGGAGAACCGAGCGAAGCTGGAAGCTCGACTCCGACAACTAGAGGAGAAAGGAGTAAGTCGTGTGTCTAAAATGTCTCAAATGGGTTTAAACTACAGTTGTTTCAAGCGTTGATGATAACGACATCATGTCACAGTACTGAATACTCCATGTGGCTTTGTCACTACCTCATCTGAGCTTATGTTGGTTAGAAACTAAAGTCTGATCACAATAAGATCAGTAGTTCTGTCAGTTTGTTGAGATTATCATAACTGTTCTATTAACGCTTGGTTTGCTTCTTTTTCTCAGATCAGACGCATCAGTGGGTCCGGCAAGGCTCAGGCCAGGGCAGACAAGTATCAGCACAAAAGGCAAGTTTTTTGGGATAAATCTTCTTAACCTTTTATTGTAAGCCTACAGAAGCCCTTAAAGCCCATATTTCAATGGTTTTCCCAAAAAGAGCTAACTTTATTTTTCCTCAAGATGTTAAATCATGTTTATCATCACCAGATAAGATTATTCTCTTGGTCATGGAATACTTTTAAGATGCTGATAAATAATTCAAGGTCATGAGAGAACTGAATGTAGAAACATGCCTTATGACTTTCATAATAAGAATATAAAACAAATAAACCTGAAACATTATAAATATCGATGATGGCTTTAACCTGAAAACAAAAAATGTAGTTTGATTTGCTTCAGAACAACAAGAAAGCAGCAAACTTCAGACTCCAAGTGTGTTGACTGATCAGTTATGTTTGAGGCAAAGAAAAATACATTTTGAAATGAGCAACATGTTGCATGAAAGGTTTTGTGAGGTTTATTCATGAAACCTTAACTGTCTTTTGCATCTTTAATTAGTGACATTAAAGTGTACGACCCGTCTGGTGACTCTACGCTCCCCTCTGTGTCCAAGAAGAGGAAAATAGAGGAAGTGGAGGAGGCAGGGGAAGAAGACAGGCCAGTACAGGTTAAGGCCAAAAAAGTAAAGAAGGAAACTCCAGTAGAAGGTAAGACGGCAAATGAACACACCCGTTTTGTTCTACACAAGTGTACTGACTCCATATTTCATCTCGTAGCCCTAAAATATAGTTTGAATGGAAGCTGTGATAAGTTTTTTTTTATTTTTAATTCTTTTATTTTATTAGCTCTGTTGAAACCAAACAATTGGACCAGAACCAAATTCAAAATCTTGTGGCTAATTAATTCCTTCTACAGTTCTACATCAGTGCTTTGGGATCATATTACCCCCAAGAGTCATATTTAGTGAGAAACATCACCTTATATGAAATGAATGACGAGTTTGTTTATTTACAGAAACTGAAGCAGTCGAGGCAGAACCAGAGCCACCCAAAAAGAAAAGGAAAAAGGATAAAAAACAGGAGGAACCAAAGGTTGAGGAGGAGGAGACTGCAGTCACTGCAGTAGAAGAGGTAGTTTGAGTTATTTATTTTGTTAATGATGCGTTTCAGATGCTATCACGGTTTGAGTCCTGGATCAGATCGTGTTTTCAGCATTTTTCTTGTAGCACCAGATCTTTCAGTTCAAACTGTGGTGCTGAGGGCAGCAGATATTTTGGATAATTGATGGCAGTTTTGATCTTTATTAAGTATCTGGTGCAGTGTTCTAGAACGTAGATTTAAATCCTGATTCCAAGTGTAGTGTTAATGATACTCGATTAAAAATTAACTCGACTATAAACTAAACTTGTTTAACAGCAAAAATAGTTCAAAAGCACATTTTTGCATTTTGTTCAGTGTAACCAACATGTGTTCTTTAAAGAAATTAAAATAACAATTTAAAGTTGTCCACAAAATATGGTGCCAAAATAGTCCCAACTAATTAAAAAAAGAAAAAAAAAAACAAAGTTAGAACATGGAACTGATTTCCAAATTTAAATATTGTTTTGATTTAGTGCAACTTTACCATGAACACAACTTTGTGTATTGAGATTTAGATAATTACTAATTATAAACTCACATTACTAAACTATCATTAATTATAAATCCGCATTAATTTTGTGGGTCACTTGTGCCAGACCGTGAAGGGAGAATGTGCAGACCACTCATCAGCATTTGTTACACCACAAATTGGTAAAAAAAAAAATTACATTTACAGACAACAGAGAAAAAGAAGAAAAAGAAAAAGAAACGAGAGGCTGAAGAGCCAGAGGAGGAACAGAAGCCATTAATCAGCCCCACAGAAGAGGTAGGAGTTGTGGGTTAAACACATCACAAGTATCATTAATTGCATGCTAATGCTGCATGAAATCATGTGTACATGCAGGTTTCAGTTTCTGCTCTGCTCATGTTTTCCTCTCCCTCTGCAGACGACAGAGAAGAAGAAAAAGAAGAAAGCTAAAGCAGAAGAGGCTGAATGAAGACTCACCCCTATTTTTATCTTTTTGTTTCTTGTATATTGAATTTTATATTTCCTGTTTGCATGAGAATTGCTATAGACAGGGCTATTCTTTCTGTTTACTGTATGTATTTTAGTTTTGAGCAGAATGGGAAAAGCATGGGTGTTTTATCGTTGAGCTGTGCTTTGGCATGGAATGACCCTCCTGGTCATTAAAGGTCTTTTGTTATGCTTATGCTCTTGTTTAATTGAACCACTGATCAGATCAGTAAATCACTCACTGTATCGCGCACAAGTAGTGATACATTTAGGTAGGGATGCACCGATACCACATTTTTTAAAACCGAGTATGAGTACAAGTACTTACATTTAAGTACTTGCCGATACCAAGTACCAATAAGAGTACTAATAAATATCAATACTTACAATTAAAATGAAACTGAGCCTGTATGTGTGTCTTATGGCTCCAGTTAGACGTGTTTGTGATCTGTCTAAACACCTAAGATAATGATAACAGATTACACATTTCCTCTTTATACACTGAAACATTCAAAAATGAAACGTATCAGATATACATAATCATCACCGTTAGCGAACTAGCTAGCTACATTACGTTAGCTTACCTTTTTGTAAAGCTCGTGGTGGTGAGAACTGAGGACCTCTTGAGGTTAGTAGTGCTTTTCCCAGTTATTTTACATCCACAAACTTTGCTCTGTTTTTTGTGTGGCAGTGAAAGTGAAATTACTCCATAAATCGCTTCTTCTTTTCCGTCGAAGCTGCGGCTGTGACGTCAGCATGTTGTGTTACTGACTGACTGACTGTGGAGCTTAGCGTGCTTTGAGGAAGGCAGGTTTACTTTAAAAAGCGGATCACTGGACAAAAACATTATTTTAGTCATTCTGTGACATTTTCGTTTCGTTTTTATTCGCCGACGTAAAGTCTAATACTTTTAGTCATAGTTTTTGTTTTAAAATATTAGTTATTATTTACTTTTCGTCTTGTTTTCGTCGTGAAAAAATGGTCGTCAACGAATATTTTTCGTTATAATTATCGTTAACGAGATTAACACTGCTTTTGTCACCTTCATTCACCTGGAAATACCTCCACACCACTGACATAGCTGCTCCTTCTCTACTACCGGGCTGGTTAAAGTCACGCTGCCGTTAAGTGGCTTGTTCAGCTCGGCTACCGTACATAGTCATCGTCGTCTTCTTTATTCAATTTTATTTATTTATTTTGTGGCGCAGACTAATACTGTCTGTTAGAAGGAAACGAAGCTCCCATCACGCTGGTATCGGATCCTGTAGTATCGGAGCACTTTTATGAATACAAGTACACGCACATGGTGTCGGCCAGATACCCGATGCTGGTATCGGTATCGGTGCATCCCTACATTTAGGGGTTGATGGGAAAATTGACATTTTATCAACAAGAATTCAGAAAGAAACTGGAGGTCACTTCATTAGGTACACATACCTTATATCTACAGTCAAGTTCCATGTTATCAGCTCCACTGATCACACAGGAGCACTTTGTAGTTCTACAGTTACACACTGTAGTTCATCTGTTTCTCACAGTGTACTACTGTTCTTCACTGATCAGGACCCTCACAGAGCCAGATATCAGAGCAGTGTAGTGGATCGGAAGAAGCAGATGCCCTGGAGTTTAAATACCTCATTGTTGCTGCTGGAGTGACCAAAATATGCAGCAATAGATGAGCTGTCTCTGACGTTACATCTATGAGTGTGGACCAAGAAGATAGCTCACTGTTCACTCAGACACACCTAAGTGTTTAAACTTGAGCAGCTGTGCTCCTTCACATCTACTTGGACCAGCATCACCACATCAGTGTCACTGCAGTGCTGAGAATGACCCTCCATCCAAATATCATCTGCTCTGTGAGGATCCTGATCACTGAACAGGTGAAAGGAGGATAAAGTATAGACAGAAACAGATGAACTACAGTCTGTAATTGTAGAACTACAAAGTGCTCCTGTATGATCAGTGGAGCTGATAATGGATGATAAATGTAAGGTAATGTAAGCAGGAACACCGTGTTCATTTAACTCAAAAAACGTGAATTTAGTGAGAAATGAATACACGGAGTTCCTGCTTACATGCATCCTTTTTGGGGGAAGGAGACGGTTAACTACAAAGACATTAATATTCCATCTGATTTAAAGAATCACTGTGTTCTTGGACGATGGACTCCAGAATAACCTTAATTGGTGAGAACACATTGAGTGCGCTGATGAATTTCACTGCTTGGAACCAACATTTGCCCTCCTTTTCTCAGTCCGTAACCCTTGCCTTAGTAGAGATATTCTTTTTCGGTCCACTCCAGCTATTAATATGAGCGAGAGAAGGCTTTTATCGGGCAGCTAAGCAGATTTATTGAGTTAGCCTTGACCACTGTACCATTCCTTATGGAACAGAGCCCATGTTGTGCAAGAGAGACGGACCTGAAGCTTTGGATAAGAGTAGCCGAGGATGCTTATCTCCAGCAGTGTCACAACAGCAGACTGCTAATGCAGGGATTAGTGGACATTGGATGGATTTAGCTGAATGTTTGTTTTTGGTGTGGAGTTTATTCTCTGAATTCAAACTGGTCAAACACTGATGTTGGACTAAGTTTACGTTAAAGAATGGTCATGTAAAAAAAATACTGACTTAATACAAAAGCAACACATTAGGTGGACATCAGTGGGAAAAATGACAATATTGAGCACGTCATTAACATTTAATGTGTATCCTAAAGCAGTACAAAAACATGGAAGTACAGGCACTACTCGGATGAAAAGCTCATAGTGATGGGTCATTAAAACAATGTTGGTCTAGTTTAATCATTTGAAACATGAAACGCCTTTAGTGGCAGACAGCCTTAGATGTTTGGAAGCTTCCAAGTAAAAAAGATGTTGGATTAAACTTTAGCCAGTGTGATTGCACACAACAGAATTTGACCTCTACATTTAACCCATGCATGGAAACACATTAGGCTGTGAGAATATGTGAATGAAGTGATGGGCAGCCCTATCCACAGTGCCAAAGGAACAGTTGGGGGTTAGGAACCTTGTTTAAGGGCACTTCCTCTCACCAGACCACGTCTGCCATTATGTACTTATTTGATTTCATTATTAAGTGAAGTGCAAATAAACAATATCATTGCTTTGAGATATTAATATATGTCCAAATGATTTATTTCTCAAAATAATGAGAATATCTAAATTTAACGGATTAGTATCTCAAAAATAAGATCGCAAAGTAATGACAATATTTCAAAATATCTGAATGTAATGACTTAGTATATCAAAATAAAGACAACAGTTCAGTTTATAGTGAGCAAAAGTACACTGCTCAAAAAAATTTAGGGAACACTTAAACAACACAATGTAACTCCAAGTCGGCCACATTTCTGTGAAACCAACCTGTCCAGGTAGGAAGCAACACTGTGAATCAATTTGACCTGCTTTTGTGCAAATGGAACAGACAACAGGTAGAAATGAGAAGCAATTAGCAAGACAACAGGAGTGGTTCTGCAGGTGGTGACCATAGACGTTTTCTCTGTTCTCATCCTTTCTGCCTGATGTTTTGGTCACTTTTGCATTTTGTCAGTTCTCTCACCATAGAGGTAGCATGAGGTGATGTCTACAACCCACAGAAGTTGCTCAGGTAGTGCAGCTCATCCAGGATGGATGGTCTTGGTCATTTTGCAGGGCTCTGGCTCTGCTCCTCCTGTTCCTCCTTGCACAAAGGTGGAGGTAGCAGTCCTGCTGCTGGGTTGTTGCCCTCCTACGGCCCCCTCCATGTCTCCTGGTGTACTGGCCTGTCTCCTGGTATCTGTTCCATGCTCTGGACACTGTACTGACAGACACAGCAAACCTTCTTGACGTTTTCTCTGTTCTCATCCTTTCTGCCTGATGTTTTGGTCACTTTTGCATTTTGTCAGTTCTCTCACCATAGAGGTAGCATGAGGTGATGTCTACAACCCACAGAAGTTGCTCAGGTAGTGCAGCTCATCCAGGATGGATGGTCTTGGTCATTTTGCAGGGCTCTGGCTCTGCTCCTCCTGTTCCTCCTTGCACAAAGGTGGAGGTAGCAGTCCTGCTGCTGGGTTGTTGCCCTCCTACGGCCCCCTCCATGTCTCCTGGTGTACTGGCCTGTCTCCTGGTATCTGTTCCATGCTCTGGACACTGTACTGACAGACACAGCAAACCTTCTTGCCAAAGCTCACATTGATGTGCCATCCTGGATGAGCTGCACTACCTGAGCAACTTCTGTGGGTTGTAGGCATCGCCTCATGCTACCTCTATGGTGAGAGAACTGACAAAGTGCAAAAGTGACCAAAACATCAGCCAGAAAGGATGAGAACAGAGAAAATGTCTGTGGTCACCACCTGCAGAACCACTCCTGTATAGGGGTTATCTTGCTAATTGCCTCTCCTTTCTACCTGTTGTCTGTTCCATTTGAACAACAGCAGGTAAAATTGATTCACAATCAGTGTTGCTTCCTACCTGGATACTAAAGAGGAAGTTAAGTCATAATGATCTGTGTGTAGAGGAAGTGTTTTTTTATTAACCAGCAGAGGTGGGAAGAGCAGCTAGAAATGGAGCTTTATTTTTGGCAAAATTCTTCACTCATAAATGTTAATTCGGTAAGAAAAGCTTTGCTTTCTGGTTTGTAGAAAGGATGTGGAACATTAATTTAAATTGCTTATTGATCCAACAAATCCAAGGGTAATTAAAACATTTCATTTATGTTTACTTACAATTTTTCTGTTTAATATAGATAAGCCCTGGCTCATTTGTTTGTTTTCTGTATACTGTTCACTGTATGCTCTTTGTATTTTTTATTTAAAAACTGAACTCAAGTAACAATCCTGTGTATTAATAGTTACATTTATTATTATTATTATTATTTATTAATTATAAGCTCCCTCTGCTCTATCATTTTCCCCCATTACGGGAATTCGGGGACAGGACTTTTGTCTGCTTTTGCTGGATCAGTTGTGGCAAAAATGTGACCATTTGTAAAAAGTATTAATATAAAATGTTACTTGGTCCCTGAGTGGCTCAGCAGGCTAAGACACTGACACTACGACAAAAGGATCACAAGTTTAAATCCTGGTCATGCTGTTTGCCATCAACAGCTGGGGCCCACAAGAGCAAAAAAAGAAAAAAATTGGCAGTGCTCTCTCTGGGTGGGTAGATGATGCTCTCTCTCCCTATCACTCTCACATTGCAATGTCCACTGACTCAGGCTTCTACTGACTGGTCCATTTGGAGCTGGGACTCCTGCACTTTCCTCCGAGCGCATTGACTCCCCAGTGATGGTGTATCAGCGGTAGTCAACAAAAGAGGAACTTAAAGAAAGCTAAAACGTATTGTTACACTCAGTTAATGAAAGTGATGTGACGTTTGGTCAACAAATGTTCTGAATTTTTGTTAAAAATTTTTACTGTGTTATGTAAATGTGGATATACTCAAATGCTTCCCCAGTGTAACATGTGGATTAAAGAAATCCTATATAAGGAAATCCTCAAAAGCTGTAAATCTTATTTTTAAAATATTTGTTGATAGATGACAACCCCACTTAATTTTATTTAATGTATTTTTTATGCTTTTGGTTGTTCACATGGCATTTCACTTGTCATTGTTTCAATGTTTTTGTATCTTAAGTCACAAATATTTGTAAATGGTATTTGATCTCAGTTAAAAAAAAAAAACTCCACCATTTTCCCCTCAGCTTTGAAGGTCTCCACAGGTCCTGATGAATCATGGGATATAACAGTTTACTGCTGATGTAAACTCTGTATGTTATACACACTGCGTATTCAGACCATAGACTGTATATAAGAACTGGACAAGTACACTTTACTCCCATTGTGCCAAAAAAATGGCCAAAATGCTGACGCCATATTGCTTGCGCATTAGATGCAAATTGTAAACAGAGCATGCACAGTAAAAAGGTGAGGCAGCGCTACCTCTTGAACTCCACCCCCCTCTGTTGGGGTGACGCCTCTTTTGCTGGGAGCACACACCCTGATTAGTCAGATATCAAAATGAGCCACTTACTGAAAAAACTGCCCATAACTTCCCCTGAGTGTCTGTTAGTACAACTTCCTACTGAACAAGACATCACTTCTCTTCAAACTCGTCAGAGTGATTAAATCTCATTAACAGAGTCACAGAATGTAAAATAAGCTGAGCTGGATTTCTAGCATTAGCTACTGTGAGGACTGTCAGAATGAGCTGTCAATCAACTCAACCAAGCTGTCAATCACCTCATCACCATACTCCTTTAAATATCCCTTAATAACTTACTGGAAGAATACTGGGGGGTTATTAGTGTAGGTACCGTTTGTGAAATTAACATCAACAAAAAAACTGAATAAGGAAAATAATTTCAGATTGCTGTTGCTCCCATTCAATATAATGGTTGTGGGCGGAGTTTAAAATTGTACTGCAAGCAGCCACTAGAGGGCTTCAGATATGCCTTTGCCTCACTTTACTTCTACTGTTGCTGTGTCCAGTTCTTATATTCAGACACATTAGTCATTGTAACCTAATGTTTTCACCTACTATGTACTATGTAGTAGAGAAATGGGCGATTTAGGACAAAGCCTATGGGGCAGTGACCCTGGAGCGGTGGGCAGACCTATCCATGGCACCCAGAGAACCATTGATGTTTAGGTGCCTTGATTAAAGGCACTTCAGTCAGGTCTTGTTAAGACTGAACCTTCAAACTTTCCAATCACAAGCCTACAAGCCCACGATGGCTGCAGTAGAGCATAAAGGTGCCCCAGAGCAGCTTAAACTGAGCTTGTATGTTTGGTAATAAAAGCCCAGCGTTTGTGAATTATTGCTGAGGATATGCTTCACTAATACACTCAGACAAAGTGAAGTGAGTTGTTATGGAATGAATGTGAGACCGGGCTACAGTGGACATGATTAAGCACACATGGAGGGTCCTCCTCTCGTGTGTGGTTGCCAAGTGTTCCCCATAACAATCCTCCCCTTCTACTAATCAAGACCTTGATTCACTCCCGTTTGGTACAAGACACTCAAATTAAACCCAAACTTCCCAGGGTGAAGATACGCCTAACAGTGCTGAAATGAGATCTAATCGGAAAGAATTTGCACAGCATTATTTTGGCAAAATCCATCCTATTCACTCAAGCCTTACAGGAAAACAGTGCATTAGTCATACATACACATGCAATAAATGGTCTGTCAGATTAAAGTAAACATGAACAAAGTAGTGCTTCTCTCTAAATCATGATTTCATTGCTTACAATCTCTTAAATTCAAGCTAAAATCAGATTTATTAGTACTAATCATGTACAGTAGGGTGTGATCCGTGGAGGTAACATTGATATACACTTTGTATCTACACTCATTGTATCAGCTCCACTGACCATATAGATTCACTTTGTACAGACTGTAGTCCATCTGTTACTCTGTATACTTTGTTCATCATGTTCTTCAATAATAAACACTCACAGAACAGATATTATTTGGGTGATGGATCGTTCTCAGCACTGCAGTTACACTGATGTGGTGGTGGTGTGTTAGTGTGTGTTAGAGTGGATCAGACACAGCAGAGCTACCGATGTTTTTAAACACCTCAGTGTCACTACTGGTGTGAAAATAGTGCACCAATCAAAACTGTTCAGCCAACAGAGTCCTGAAACCACCAGTGAAGGACTAAAGGACCAACACACACTGTGCAGCAACAGATGAACTGCTGTCTCTGACTTTACATCTACAAGGTGGATCAATGCAGGTCTGTTCAAAAACATCAGACAAAGCAACCTATTAAAACAACCAACACACCGCTTTCCACATGTGTATGAGTTATGGTTTAACCAGCTCTTTGACTAGTAAACAGTTATGTTTGTTGTTCCTTGAAGATAGTGATGCCTTCAGAACAGTTTTTTTTTACTTTATTGTCATTAATACGCAATAAAATTAACATTATATAACAAAATTACCTTGAGATCATGCTTCACTTAACATACATTTTATTTATATATACAGGGGTTGGACAATGAAACTGAAACAGCTGGTTTTAGACCACAATAATGTATTAGTAGGTGTAGGGCCTCCTTTTGCAGCCAATACAGCATCAATTCGTCTTGGGAATGACATATACAAGTCCTGCACAGTGGTCAGAGGGATTTTAAGCCATTCTTCTTGCAGGATAGTGGTCAGGTCACTACGTGATGCTTGTGGAGGAAACCGTTTCCTGACTCGCTCCTCCAAAACACCCCAAAGTGGCTCAATAATATTTAGACACAAAGACTTGCTGTCTTGGTCACAGATGCTTCAGCAAGACGTGCAGCAACAATTTGTCCTCTTTTGAACTCTGGTATGTCACCATAATGTTGTGTGCATTGTAATATACTATATAACTGTGCTCTTACCTGCTAACTGAACCTTCACACTCTGCTCTTACTGGTGCAATGTGACATTAATGAAGATTGGCCACCAGACTGGTCCAATTTAGTTTCACTTTCATTGTCTAACCTCTGTATATATCCATACACATACCTACACATACATGCACATACATAGGCACATATTCCAATTTGTTGTATGAACTAATAAGATAAATTGGTCACCTATTATAAATTCTTATAAAATTCAGTAGTTTTAGTTGTATCTGCGTGGTCATGTGTTCCATCAAATACAATTTTAAGTAGTAATTTCTCACCATTATCTCACTGTCCACTCTATTAGACACACCTTGTGGGTCCACCTTGTAGATGTAAAGTCAGAGACAGCAGCTCATCTGTTGCTGCACAGTGTGTGTTGGTCCTTTAGTCCTTCACTGGTGGTCTTAGGATGCTGTTGGCTGTATAGTTTTGTTTGGTGCACTATTTTCACACCAGTAGTGACACTGAGGTGTTTAAAAACATCAGCTGCTCTGCTGTCTCCACTCTAACACACACTAACACACCACCACCACATCAGTGTCACTGCAGTGCTGAGAATGATCCACCTGGTGGTCCTGATCAGGAAGAACAGGTGAAAGGAGGGGAATAAAGTATTCACCCTCTTCACAAATCCCAGAATGCACCGCGCAACCGGCAACATCCGGTTCACCATTTTCTCTTGTTTATGTCTGTGCCAGCTACGCTTCATACACTGTTTACAACTTTATTTGGTAAGTAAATACGTGACATCTACTAGCTTTTGTAACTATATGCAGATAATATTTCTTTGGATATTAAACATCATATCTTGTTGTGTCAACTTGTATTTTCAGTTTATGCAGTGGGTTTTTAGTGTTGCATGCTATCAATTCAATGTAGGCCAGTGTGGCGTGATAGTGTAGCTTAGTATTGATAGCATGGTGAATCGTATGTTGCCGATTGCGCGGTGCATTCTGGGATTTGTGAAGAGGGTGAATACAGAGAAACAGATGAACTACAGTCTGTAATTGTAGAAGTACACAGTTCTCCTGTATGATCAGTGGAGATTAAATGGACAGTCAGTGTAGATACATGGAGGTGGTTTTAATGCTACAGTACACTATACTGTATATGTACATAAAAAAGAAATTCATACATAGTCATATGAAGCCTTTACTCATACTGAACATGTCATTGTAATCAGACCATTTATGTAATATTATTAACATGTTAAATCATCTCTCGATCAACCTTTGCAGGAGCTGTTCTGCAGCTCACTCTGCTTTGACCTCAGCTGCACTCCCAGGTGAGCAGGGCTCATCCTGATTGGTTGATGCTCCTGTCAGTCGCTCACCAACACTCCCACAGTAGAGCAGAGAGCGCATAGGCCACTTCTGAAAACAGAAAAGATACATCACCTCAACCCTGATCAACGTCGTTACAGTGGATTAGATTATTTATGTGTCTGAGCTGAACTTCAGCTGTCCTGCACGTTGTAGTCTGATTCAACTCATCATCTAATTAACAGCAGAGATGCACTGATATAGAACTGTTGGGTCTAATACATTGACTAGTATGTAAATAAAACACAATCATATCAGAATATTATGTTATGAAGTTAATTCTGTCTGGGACGTCACAGATGTCATGTGACAGTGTTTACTGACTGTATAAATAAGTGAGCACACCAGTCAATTGTAGCAGAGTGTAAAACCATCATCATGGACAAATGATGTGATGTGACTGATGTTCAAAAGGGCAAGATAACAGGGTACCAGGAGAAGGGTGGTAGCATCTCAGAAACTGCTAACTTTGCCAGATGTTCTAGAGCTGCTGTAGTGAAGGTGAACTGAGAACTGGACTTCTTGTACATAGAGTGTCAGAGGAAAGTGTCAGAGATCACCACTGACCCAAGGGTGGTTATTCCCACTATTACGCAGGGTCATAATATTCTGATATGACTGTGTTTTAACCTAATATATAAATAATGCTATGTTCAGCTGTCACCGGGGCCTTGTGACTTGTGACTCAATCTCATGAACCAAGGAACCTAACCCCCAACTGCTACCAAGGTGAAGGGGATAAGGTTTCCTACCCCCTTGTGTGTGTGTGTGGGGGGGTTAAATGCAGAGGCCAAATTCCTCTGTGTGCAAGTTCATTGGTCAATGTGTCACTTTCACTTTCACTGGAGGAGTCACAGAGTGGCCAGCAGAGGGCGCTGTGGAGTCCAGAAGAAGAAAATTTTCCACTGTGTTGGTTGAACACAAAATGATCATTAATATATATATACATATAATAAATAAAATTTTGACTGACATCCATCATTAACATTAGCCTGTTCAGAACTGCACTGGGTACGACTGAGGAGGAGGAAGTGAACTGTGGTAATCAGGACCAGGTCTGAGAACTCCTGGTCTACACCAGTCAAGCTCATATACTGGAAATTCTGGGAACGTTGATAAACTGACTTTAGTCACATTGATTTAGTCACACACACTGATGTTTACTACTAATAATGTTTTAACTCTGGTAATGCAGTAAAGCATGAAGGGAACCGAGTCAAATGTGAGAGCCAAAACTATTTTTATTGTTTCACAGCCAGCCCTAAATCTCCTCCACTCCTCGTAAGAGAGGGAGAAGCAGCCAGTCCAGCTAAGCAAAAGAGAGAGAAAAGAGAAAGAGTCAGTAAGAAACAGAGAGAAAGACAGAGAAATTAAGAGGGAATGAGAGACAGTAAGAACCACACACACAACACATAGAAAAAGATGATTAACAAACATACAGATAGAGAGAGAGACAGAGAGAGAAAGAGACAGACAGACAGACAGAGAGAGAGAGAGAGAGAGAGAGAGACAGAGAGAGACAGAGACAGACAGACAGAGAGAGAGACAGAGATAGACAGAGAGAGAGAGAGAGACAGACAGACAGACAGAGACAGAGAGAGACAGAGACAGACAGACAGAGACAGAGACAGACAGACAGAGACAGAGAGAGAGAGAGACAGAAAGAGAGAGAAGAGACAGAGAGATAGATACAGAGAGAGAGAGACACACAGAGAGAGAGAGA
>BRDA01008737.1:0-11674 GCA_036984385.1 Crenuchus spilurus
TAAAATATTGACATTTGCCATCTCCACATCATTGCATTCAGTTTTTATTCACAATTTGTTCAGTGTCCCAACTTTTTTGGAATCCGGTTGTATATGTTTTAATGTTTTTATTGAACACAACATGTAAACATTCACAGTGCAGGGTGGAAAAAGTATGTAAACCTTTGGATTTAAAGACTGGTTAATCCTCCTTTGGCAGCAATTACCTCACCCAAGTGTTTCCTGTAGTTACAGATCACACCTGCACAATGGTCAGGAGGGATTTTGGACCATTCCTCTTCACAAAACTATTTCAGTTTCAGCAATATTCTTGAGATGTCTGGTGTGAATCACTCTCTTGATGTGATGTCAAAGCATCTCAATTGGGTTGAGGTCAGGACTCTGATTGGAGCACTCCAGAAGGCGTATTTTCTTCTGTTGAAGCCATTCTGTTGTTGATTAACTTCTATGTTATGGGTCATTGTCCTGTTGCATCACCGATCCTCTGTTGAGCTTCAGTTAGCAGACAGATGATTTTACATTTTCTGCAAAATGTCTTGATAAACTTGGGAATTCATTTTTCCATTGATGACAGCAATCCATCCAGGCCCTGAGGCAGCAAAGCAGCCCCAAACCATGAAGCCTCCTCCACCATATTTCAAAGTTGACCTTTTTTTCTCAACATAGCATTGTGTGTTCTTTCCAAACAACTCAATTTTGGTTTAATCTGTCCACATAATATTTAGTCAGTAGTGCTGTGGAACATCTAGGTGCTCTTATGCAAACTTCAAATGTGCAGCAATTTTTTTTTTTTTTACAGCAGTGTCTTCATCCATGACGTCTTTCCAGGGACGCCATTCTTGTTTCATATTTTATTTATTGTAGGTTTGTCAACAAAAATGTTAGCATGTGCCAGAGATTTCTGTAAATCTTTAGCTGACACTCTGGGATTTTTCTTCACCTCTTTAACGCCTTCCGCTTTAAAAGCTGCTCGCTCATATTACATCTCATCTGTCATTACTGGTACTGGATATAAGCCTGAAATTATCTTCTCCACAATCAGTAAGCTTATTTGCCCACCATTTGTCTCCCCATTGCACAGTTGATCAGTGTAAAGTATTTAATAGATTTTCAGAGACAAAATTTGTCTGTTCTATCAACATTTCCCCCAACCCCCTCTGCACCTGATTACAATATCACCTACCTTAAATTGGCTGTTGTACCTCTGTCTACCTTTTTACCTGTTGACCGTGCTCTCACAAGTGAGTTAATTGCTAAATCCAATATGTCAACTTGTCAGCTCGAGCCAGTCTCTACCCAGCTTCTAAAAGAGTGATCCGCCGTAATCTCTGACCCTATTTGTCACCTTATTAATGCATCCCCTTGCTTCAGGTTATGTTCCAACTGCCCTTAAAACCTCTTAAAATGCCATCACTCCCATTCTCAAGAAACCTGGTCTTGATACTGCCACCTTCCAACACTACCGGCCTATCTATAATTTGCCATTTCTAGCTAACGTGCTAGAAAGGGCCATTGCTTCTCATTTGCAGACTTTTCTGCTAAAGAATGATCTTTTTGAGCCTTCCCAGTCATGTTTCCATAATATGCATTGTACATAGATTTCCGTTTTACGAGTTCTTATGCTGGTGCCCCTCAGTATTCTTCTTCTGTTAGATTTAAGCACAGCTTTTGACACAGTAAATCATGTCATACTTATCTCCCGCCTGTCAGCTATTGTTATTACTGACATGTGGTAGCCCTTTCCTGGTTCAGATCCTACTTAACTAATAGATTTCACTTTGTTTGCCTTGGTAAATATATTTTTTCTAGTAATCTTACACAAGGAGTCCCCCAGGGATCAGTACTTGGTCCTCTTCTTTTTACAATCTATATGCTTCCCCTTGGTCAGATTATCTGCCGACATGGACTTCAGCTTCATTGTTATGCTGATGATCCTCAGATCTATGACAGCACCAAAACTACATCTGTCCTGCCACCACTTGCCTTAACATCTTGCATTCACAATCTTAGACAATGGATGAGGTGCCACTTCTTAAAATGAAACACAGATAAGTCTGAGATTTTACTCATTGGCCAGAAGTGTGTGGTTGCAAACTTTTTTGACTTTACTGTTAACTTGGATGATGTAGCAGTAAAAACTTCCACTGCAGTCTGCAATTTAGGGGTACTGTTTGATTGTCCTCCCTTCTGAGCCTCACATCAGGTTACTGGTAAAAAAAAAGCCTTTTTCCATCTACACAATATTACTAGTCTTCGCCAGTCTCTCTTTATGAAAGACTGAAACCCTGGTCCATGCTTTCCTATCATCACGCTTAAGACTATAACTCATTTATTACTGGCCTTCCTAACAAAACCTTTCAATATATTCAGTGTGTGCAAAACTCTGCAGTCAAAGTAATGTCTCCCTCAAAAAGATCAGCTCAAATCACCCCGATTCAGCTACACTGGCTTCCTGTCCCACTTCACATTCAGTTTAAACTCCTGCTATTAACTTACAAATCTCTCCATGGTCTAGCTCCAGCCTACTTAGCTGAGCTCTTGCATCCTTATTGCCCTTCCCGAGCTTGTAGGTCTCCTAATTCTGGTCTGTGTTGGGCAGATCCTTCAGTCTCATGGCCCCTAAACTATGGAACTCTTTACCTCAGTCACTCAGAGACTGTCCCACACTTTCCTCCTTCAAATCTCTATTTTCTCTGCACTTTCATTCTTCTGTTCTATATCCCCCCATGCCCCCCTTGAGACAGGTGCTATATAAATGTAATTTATTATTATTACTATTATTATTATTATTATTATTATTATACTGTACACTCTAACTTAAGATTGTTTCCACCTAACATATTTTATGTGTTTATGTACTGTAATGCTGCAGTTTCCTTCAGAATTAATTTCTTTGTTTCTCATCCATCACACACACAACATGCTGGACCATCAGAACACACAGTCTATTTAACACACACCATTAACAAACATGCAGTGGTGCTTGAAACTTTGTGAACCCTTTACAACTCACAAATGTGTCATAATGGAACATTTTCCTCAATAAATAAATTACCAAGTATAATATTTTTGTCTCATTTGTTCAACTGGGTTATCTTATCTCTTTTAGGATGAAATATGTTTTAGGATAAATTTATGCAGAAATATAGAAATTTCTAATGGGTTCACAAACTTTCAAGCACTGCTGTATTTTTCAAATGCAGCTATTGTTGTGCAATAATTATTCTATTGTATTACCGCATATATATTCTGTACTGTATTATACTGTGTATATGGTATTTTATTACTGTAAATAAAGATTCTCTACATATATTATTCCAAATTTCATCTGTATTTCTTATCTAATATGTGTAATCTAAAAGTGCACTTTATCTAATATTATATTTGTACATTGGAGTATAGAGAAACGTAATTTCATTCAGCTGTGCTTTCCTTGTTGTATAGGCTGAATGACAATAAAGCTCACTTATACCTTGACCACTATTTTTATAACTAATATTATTATTTTACACTATAGCATAATGTCAGACTTAACTGATGATACTGTAAATTTCTATCAGTAGTTTGATCAGAGGAGGATGGATCCCCTTTGTGAGTCTTGGTTCCTCCCAAGGATTTTTCCTCAAGCCTTGAGGGAGTTTTTCCTTGTCACTGTTACCTCTGGCTTGCTTGCATTGGGGGTTGACTCAAATGATCTGTTTCTGATACTAATTATGTAAAGCTGCTTTATGACATCAGTTGTAAAAAGCTCTATATAAATACATTTTGATTGATTTATTGATATTAGTGCAATTCCAAAAATTACAATATCATATCAAAAACATAATTTTTGTTTATAATTTACAACCCTAAGTCAGGAATAGTAGGGAAAGTTTATAAAATGCAAATAAAAAACACATACATACAAATACATTTACTTTGAGTTTTATTTGATTATGTACAGTATGATCTCAAAATATTTCAAATTTTATCTGCTAAGGGCTCATCCAATTATATTTTTCATTTTTGCAATTCAAAAAGGTAACTTGTCGTATTAAATACACATAAACTGACATACAGTATTTCAAGACTTGTACGTTTTTTATATGTTAATTTTATATATCACACACACACACACACCTTTTCCCAAGAAAGAAATATTTGAGATATTACCTTAGGATGCCTGGGAGGGCGGGGTCTCTGTAAAGTCCATTATGAAGATATCCATGAGACCCATCAAACAACACTAGTTTGACTCGTTCATCTGACTTCTGGGCAGTTTTGGCTATGTTGTAAAGCTAGTTAAGAAGAGAATGGTTTATGGATCTGCATTTTATTTCTGCTTAGAAAAAAAACAACTGACAACAAGATGTAACCACAGACAAAGTTGATAATATAACTTCCCATGTCTTACCTCCTCAGCTACCTGGTAGGGCACCAGATGGTCATCCTTAGAATGAAGTATCATAAGAGGCATCCTCATCTTCTCCAAGCTGACAAAATAACACGTATCCTCATTCAGCCACCCATAATCATCTGAATTTCCTTTTTTTTTTTAGTTTGTTCTAACTTTTAAATACTGTTTATTATGGTCAGATAAATACCACTCCTACTTTATACTTACTTCTCATCAGTGGCAAAGGTGAGTTTATTTTTTTTTATTGCATCCTGAGCAAACAAGTACTGAATGTATGGAAACTTCAAGTAATACTAGGAGAGAAAGAGAATAGAGAATGGGTATTCATCAAAGCTAGATGTCATTCAGTATGTCATTCAGTATGATGCAAACCAATATCTCCTACCCAGGTGAAAGGATGTGGGTATGATTGCATGACTTTGCCAGTTATGAAAGCACCCTCAAGAATAACTCCATCAGGAGGGTTCCCTGGAAAAAAACACCTGTGATTTATCTCCTGTGATTCATTTATCAGAAAGAAAAGTTCTCTATAAAAGTGGAACTTTTTAAGGTATATTTTGCAAAGAGGTGTGCTAATGTTCTGTTATCTGAATTATATTCTGTTTATTCATATGTGTCTTTTGGCACCCTTCAAATATAACAATGACATAAATACACTGTAACACCCTAAACAATCACATGAGCCACGACAGCAAAAACTTGATCAACCACCTGACATTAACCACCTGAGATACCACAGCAACACCATAGCAACCAGCAAACAACAATAAATTATACCAACTTCCAGTGATACCATAGCAACAACTTTGCAACATTGTAGCAAGCAACAACCTAGGATACCATAATTACCACTTAGCAACACCAAAGCAACCACATGGAATACCATAATAACCATTTGTCAACACAACAGCCACTATGCAACACCATAGCAACCATCTAACAACCACTTAGCAACACCATAGCAGCCACTTAGTAACCATTTAGCAACACCATAATAAACTCAGCAACACTGTAGCAACAACCTAGCAACACCATATCGACAAACTATGATACTATAGCTAACACTTATCAACACTGTAACAGCCACTTGACAACCATTTAGGAACACCATAGCAACACTGTAGCAACCATTTAGCAAGACTATAATAACCACTTAGCAACAATGTAGCAACCACTTTAGAACACCATAGCAACCATCTAGCATCCACTTAGCAACACCATAGCAACCACATGGGATACCTTAACAAGAACCTAGCAATATCATAACAACCACTTAGCATCACCATAATAATCATCTAACAAAAACAGTTGCACTTTATTGACCAGGTAGCAATAGCTGGGAACTGAGAACCACTTTAGCTGCACAAACAGTCTGTGTTTCGTTAAGAAAATACACTTTTCTAGTTATCATTGCTACAACTGTTATACTGTAATGCTATATTGTTATTACAGCTTATAACATATAGCCACAGTGTAAAGAATGCACTGTGCTGTTTAGGATGCAGGACCATATTTTTATTACAGATGTTAAAATATAAAATTTATAATAACCAATAAAACTTGTGTTGCTCATGTCTTATAGAAGTGATGTATGATTTCAAAAAATCATCTGTGTAAATTACAGCATAATGACTGCTTACACTTTTCTAAAGTATAGAATGATTCTGTTACTTCTTACATTTTACTGAGAGGGTAAATTGTAAGAAATAACAGAATAATTCTCAGCCATAAGTTAGTATTCAGTATTTCACTAATCATGACCATATCATGTGGCAACAAAACATACAAATACACACTTTTATGCTTCTACAACAGATGTGTAATTGGTCAATAATGCAAAACAAAGCAAAAATAAAACTACAGAAGAAGCTTAGAAATGTTTACCTTGCTCTTGTAATATTGCACCAATGTTAGATGACACGCTACAAACAGTAATATATACATTTAGAAATGTAAGACATGATCTGAAATACTCTTATAATATCATTTTTATCCTTACTGCAGCAATATTTAAAAATCAATATTTTAATTCAACCATTTTTTTGCAAAGGCCAGTATCATTCCTACTTACCCTGTGCCAAGAGAGTGACCCCATACCACCAATAAACTGCCCTTACTGCGTGCCCTCACCCAGTTGTACAGGTAGAGGGCATCAGTGGTCAGTCCAGGCTCTGTAGGCTCACCAGTGGAATCTCCAAATCCTAAAGAATTTAAATAGGATTTTATTCTGCAAATAACAGCTTTCAACACCAAACTCAAACAAAGCTACTGAAGTCATACACATACACAAACATACACAAAGCTTTACTGTAAAAATATACATTTTATGGAATTATTTTGTTTTATTTTGAACACCTGTTTGTCTTAAAAAGGGTCTTGGCTATGACAGATTGCATGCGATTTCCCATGTTTTCCTTTCCCTTTTGAAGAAGTGCTCTTTAAATTAGTATATTTCATATAATTGAATAATGTTTTTCTACATAATGCATACATCAATGTGTAACAGAAAATGCTAATTAATTGTATGTTCTGAAATGCAGGAGCTTTTCTATTGGGGGTTGTAACCAGCTCACAGTTAACCCCTTTATTCATAGTGGTCACAGCAGTCATTACCATATTTATATTATTCTGCATTAATGGGATCATTCTAACTATAGTTCATTCATTTTAGCATGTTTTTATCAGCATGAAAGGAGAATATATATAGAAGATAGATATATGAGGAAAATATACATGTAACTATTTTGGTCCCTCTGTTTCTAGTTTTGATGATGATGGCAGGCATTTTTTAAAGAGAGCAAGTAAAGTGGAGTAATAAGATAAGGTAAGATAATCCTTTATTAGACCCACAGTGGGGAAATTCAAAACAATAATAACATTTAACCCACCTCTGTAATCCATAACCACGGCGTGATAACCGAGAGAGCTTAGAATCTGAAACATTAAGAAACTCTGAGTGAAACAGTCACATGATCTTGATTTGTAACAGTGAAAAAAGTGATGTTACTTACATTGGCTACTCCTATTCGATGGGGAGCTGCTCTGTTTAAAAGACAGTAATAAACTCATAAGTCAACTGCAGGGTGAGAGCAGAGAATGCTCTGGTAGTTGTGGGTTAAGTAAACAGTTTTGTGCCCACCGACAAGACCCGAAATGCCCTTCAGTATGACACTTAACTCCCAACTGCTCCGAGGGCACAGTGGATAGAGCTGTCGTCCACTCCAGGCTATTAGAAATATTTAAATTATGATTTTTGCTCACAGACTTATTTTAGCCCTCCTATTACCTCCTGGCTAACCTTTGGAACTATATAAAACATCCAAAAATATCAACATTTTACACACATTTTCTGTGCCCTAATCTGACATGAACCATAACTGAAGTAGTGAGAAAACCATGGGTAGTTCAAATGACATGGAGGAGAAGAAAACATCATTCTCAAGAGAAGTTTGATATTTCACCATGCTGTGATGGCAGGAAAATATGGTACTATCAAATATATTGGTAGCTCATAGCACATAGTGAAGCAAACATATAAAAGGCTTGCACAGCAAATTCTAAACCATTTCTCTTGGTGCTCTGTCATTCTTCCCTGTCTGAACTGAAAATGACTTAGAGGCCATAGAGTCCATCCTCACATCAACCTCTCAGCCTGGTATGGCAGCTTCTCTGCCATAGAGAAGAAGTCCCTCCAGTGGGTGGTTAAAACGGTGGAGGGAATTACACAGACATCACTCTTGTGATTTTGCCGTGTGTGGTTCATTTTGGTTTGCTTTGGTTTGCTTTGGGTTGGCCTTTGGTTTGATGGTTTGGTTTAGTTTGGTGCTAACGAAAGTGACGCGTGGTGCCCCCCAAAGACGTGTGGTGCCCTTTGGTGCCCCACACACAGCATGTGACCGTCCCTGCCCTGGTCTACACCACCAGCATTCACATAATGATAGTAACAGAAATAAAGTGTAGGACCAGAACAAATGCAGCTCATTAACAGTATCATTCACTTTCTGTTCTGTTATCTCTTCTGTAATAGAGTAGCTGGACAAAGTACAGTGAACAGCCTCTCCTTTGTGTGTCTACTGACTCTGCAAAAATCTTTCTGGGGAAAAGATTACTCAGACTACAGGCAATAATCAACAGAAATGACCAGGCAAGTACAGAACAGAACATGCAGGATTACTTCTGTTATAAAGAAAATAAGTGAGTGAGTGATTTGTGCTAACAGCTACATGTCCACTGTTAGCAGGTAAAAGGCCTCAGCACATTACTAAGGCGGTCACGATTATGCAATTTTAGCTGACAATTAATTGTCATATAAATAACTGTGATGAACTATTATTATAATTATTTTAAATGGCCAAATGGTCAAAATAACTGATCAGCTGTCTTGCTTCCTGTCTGTCTACACTCATTAACTCTAAACTGACCGGCAGGGGCATAGAACCAAATTCTGTGCCCTATGCACAAGCAGTACAGGCCTCCCTCCTAATATTAAATATTGTTTCCTTTAATATTTAAAGGAAAATAAAATTACAGACTTCTCAAGGGCCCACCCCCCACATGGGGCCCTGGTAACTCAGTCCCACTTTACACCTTACCATGACGCCCCCACTGACCATAAACACAACTGAAACATAAGAGTGGTGGGCAGCCCTATACACAGCACCCTGGGAGCAGTTGGGAGTTAAGTGTCTTAATCAAGTGCACTTCAGTCAGGTCTTATTGGTGGGCCCAAACCAGTCACATGGCCAATTCCTTAACCACAGGCCTACAGCTGCCCCCACAAGCTTTAATAACAACAGTTTGAATCTTAGTTTTCGTAAGAGCATCACACGTAGGGTTAGGGTTAATTCTGAGTATTTTCCAGTACTGTATATACTGTATATATTTTCCAGTATATACAGTAATAATGACATTTACTTTTTTGAGAATGAATAATAAAAACAGTAAAGAAAGCTTTCTTGGGTAGTTTAAAAAAAACATACAAGTGTAGCAGAATATTCAGTCATATGTATGAAGTTTACATACCTGTTGTTCGTATTACCATGAAGATAGATGAAAACAGGTGAGCCATCACTCAAAGACTTCTCGTACCAATCCAGCCCTTTACCCTGGGCATCCTTCCACTTATTTTCAGGAACAGTGTGCCTAACAGACAGGAAAACTATCATCAGCACTGATACAGCCAAGAAATGTGAATATGGTGAAAAGGTTATTTTTTGTTCATAATTTAATTAAAAAACAAACTGTAATATATTTTAGATTCATTACACATACAGTAATATATTTTAAAAAAAAATTTAGTTTTAATGTTGATCAGTATGGCTTATAGCTCATGGAGATTATAAATCTAGTAGAATATTGTGAGTTTAAGTAAATGACTATAAACAGTATAAATACTGTGTATCTCTCAGAGCTACAACTGTCACATTCCTAATATCAACACTCCTGAAGCAGAGACAACATCAGAAGTGTGTTACCTGCACTAAAGAGAAAAAGAACTGGACTGTTACTCAGAGCTCCAAAGTCCTCTTTTCAGATGAAAGTCAGTTTTGTGTTTCATTTGTAAATCATCTCCTAGAGTCTGGAGGAAACATTTCATGCTTGGATTTGCCCAACTTCTTTCCAGCAGCTGCCTAAACTACTACTGACCATCATATTACTTGTACTTGACTGAGCAATAAGCCATACTAATTGACATTAAAACAAATAAAAGGTTAGACTGTATATGTGCAAAGACATTTCACATTCATTAAGTGTCTACAGGGTTCATTCTACTGACCAGACTCCTAGTGTCACCCCCTCTTCTGAGGTCAGGTACATGTTAACGGTGTGATTCAGAGCAAGGTCAGATGGGCGGCTCAGGTCAACAAAGGTCAAAACTGAAAAGAAATGCAAAATAAAATATTACAATGTAATGTTAAAATATAGATGCTACTGTAATGTATAACAGAAATCCAAAACACACCAGCGTGTGAGTAAACCAGGTGCTGAACAAAGCCAGGGAAGAGCCGAGGTACAAGTGGTTTTGCCAAATACAGGACACAGCCGGTTAGAAATGTCCATTTTATCCACACCTTCCATGAAGACCTTGAAAAGAAAGAGAAACAGACTGGTCAGAGCTCTTAGGATGATCTCAGTTCTCTGTGTGAGGCTGATTTGCAGTTCAGATTTGCTGCCAGAGATACACCAGTTTAAAACTAGAATTAAAGCTTCTTTAATTAAAATGCCTGACTTTTAGTGCAGGTCATTTACACCAACATAAATATTATGATACTTGCCAAGACGTTGGTGAGCATTAGATCTTAATATTAGCTATTAAGTCTCTCGCATCAAGCAATATAACATAGAGATGCGTCTCAAAAAATTAGAATATAATCAAAAAGTTTATTTCAATATTTCAATTCAAAAAGTGAAACTCATTATACAGATTCATTGCACACACAGAGATCTATTTCAAGCATTTATTTTAATGTTGATGATTATGGCCTACAGCCAATAAAAACCCAAAGGTCAGTATCTTAAAAAAAATAAAATACTGAGAAATTGCACATTTTTGGGTCTAGTGTCTCTCATCTTCCTCTTGACAATATCCCATAGATTCTTTATGGGGTTTAGGTCAGTTGAGTTTGCTGGCCAGTCAAACACAGTGAAGCTGTGGTTATTAAAACAGGTATTGACACTTTTGGCAGTGTGGGCAGGTCACAAGTCCTCAGGGTCATCCTAGCCTGTTTGGTGCACTGAGTAAACAAACCCTCCTTCATGCTTCCCTTGGTTGATAAACTTTATGGAGATGCAGATTTCATTTTCCAGCAGGACTTGGCACATGCCTACACTGCCAAAAGTACCAAAAAATTAAAGACTTTTGGGTTTTCATTGCCTGCAGACCATAATTATCAACAGTAAAATAAATAAATGCTTGAAATAGATCACTCTGTGTGTAATGAGTCTATATAATGAGTTTCACTTTTTGAATTGAATTACTGAAATAAATTAACTTTTAGATGTGATTCTAAGTTTTGAGATGCAACTGCAATTTCTAATTTACCATTCATGTCTAAAATTTTGGAAAAAGTTGTGGCCCAACAGCTTTGCTCATATTTGCATAAAAACCAAATTTATGAAAGGTTCCAATCTGGATTTAGGCCCCATCATAGCACTGAGACAGCTCTTATTAAGACAACAAATTATCTTCTTCTTGCCTCTGATCAAGGCTGCATATCTTTATTAGTTTTACTTGATCTAAGTGCAGCTTTTGATACAATAGACCACAATATTCTACTA
>BRDA01008737.1:11774-31620 GCA_036984385.1 Crenuchus spilurus
ATGTCTGTTATTGCAAACCCTGTAAAGCTGCTTTGTGACATCAGTTGTAAAAAGCGCTTTATAAATAAAATTTGATTGATTTGATTGATTGAACTGTACTTGCATACATACTGATCAGCCATAACATTATAACCACTTCCTTGTGTCAACACAGCTGCACATATTAAAGGTGAAAGTGACATATTCACAAATGAACTTGCACACAGAGGAACTTGACCTCTATAGTTAACCCAATATACAGTTAAGTCAGTTAATATTTATTTAGCACTTTGTGCAACTGATGTTGTCACAAAGCAGCTTTACAGAGTTCCAATAATAAAAATAATTTAAAAAAAAGAGCTGAAGAAAGAAACCTTGGGAGTAACCAGACTCACATGATGGGGCTCATCCTCCTCTGGTCATCTACTGATAAGTTATTGATATACAGTCATCATACCATTTTATAAGACTATTGTGGTGTTTAGATGTACAGATATAGACCATGCTATGTGCCTGGAGTGGTGGGCAACACTATCCACAGTACCCCTAGTTTCCTAGCTCAAATGCACTTCAGTCATGTCCTTGGCTTAGACTGACTTTAATTAAAGAGTTTACAGCTGTTTTAGTTTTAATTGACTAATCAAGCAAAAAAATATTGAATTGATCAGCATATACAGCAGTTGTGTATTGATCAGTATATACATTCATGGTATTGATGAATTAGTGTCACTCACCTTGTTCGTGTTTCCGCAACCTTTTTGCCTTTTTCTGGTCTCTGCTCAGTCCGTTCAGACCCAACTCTTTCATCAACTCTTCTCCTCATCCTGATACTGCTGTCAGACAACCTAGGCAAAGAAAAGTGATTTTGAATCTGTACGGAAAATGTAAACTAATGCAGAGTCTAAAGTCTACTGTGAGCAGGGTTGAGCTGCATGTCACTATACAGTACAGCACTCTTACTGAAGGTGAAATATTGAGAACTGTTTCACCTCTGCATTTAATCAAATAATTAAACATAATAATTATAAAGAAATAAGCAAAAATAATTAATACCATGCTGCTATTTTTATATTGTAATTAATACATAATTAGTGTAAATTATTATTTTTCTATTTTTGTCAGATTTGTTATTATGTTTAATGGTGCTGTTCAGGTATATATAATTTTGAAATTTTTACAGTATTTAACCAAAATGCATTAACTGAATAAAAAATATAACTTGATTCTGGGTTGTCATTCATTGTGGCATATGGGCCAGATCTGTGTGCTGGTTGTGGATCAGGTTTGGTCCATATCAGTGTGTTATGGGCTGGCTCTGCATTTAACCGATCTTGAGTGAATACACACACAAACACCTTGGTGCAGTGTGCATGCACATAACTGTAGCTGCTGGCAGCCACCTGCTGCATTGCCCGGTGAGCAGTTTGAGGTCAGGTGCTTTCTTCAAGAGCACTTAAACCACTGATTTTTCTTTTTGGTTCTTGCTGACCATTTGGTCCCAAACCTTTAGGCCACAGTTGCTCACCTATTTCAACCTCATAGCAGCAAGAAAGCACTTATCACATTACCATAGCTAGCACCTGGAATACCATAACAAGCACAGTAGAAACCATCTAGCAACCACTTTACAACACCATAACAACCACTGAGCAACCACTTAGTAACATAATTGCAACCTAGATACCACTTAATAACAACAAAACAACCACGTGGAATATCATGTATCAAGACCAAAGAGAGCACCTAGCAACCACCTGGAATACCATAGTAACTGCTTAGCAATACTATTACAATCACTTAGCAACCATCTGGCATACCATTTCAACCACCTAGCAACCATCTGGAATTCCAAAGTAACTGCTTAGCAATACTATAGCAATCACTTAGCAACCATCTGGCATACCATTACAACCACCAAGCTACATCATAGCAACCACTTAGCAATACCACATCAACCACTTACCAATACCATGGCAACCAGCTAGCAACACCATAGCAACCACCTAGCAAAAACAGTTCCACCTTACTGGATATGGAGTAATATCCTGGGAGTATAAACCATTAACAATTCTGCAATGTACTTTTCAAGTTTATGCATGCTTTTTTTTATTCAATTATTTATGTATTTTCCACCCAGAGGATCTGGAGTGCTCATCGGGGCATCAATAGATCCAATTTAGTGACCCTGTTAAATGTTGCTGTGCCCCAGTAAAATCATAGTGATAAAAAGTCAACAAGAAAGCCATAAAGTTTTTGTTTTATCCAGGACATCTTTAGCTGAACTACATGTAAATGTAGAATTACTAGAGGCACTACATTTCTCATAATGCACCAGTATTTTTAAAAAACCTTGAGAGGGTAACTCCATATTCAGAGTCAGTTTATTAAAGGAGATACATAAAGGTTTACAGTCTCCCACACAGCACATACAGTCATGATAACCCATAGATTTGTGTTTTTGGCCACGTATAACCATATTACCTATAAAATACACAATAAAAGTCTGGATAAAGCCAGTATAACCATACTCATTTTACAAAATACATACATAAGTGTCCTGATAAAATCAGTATAACAGCTCTTGTTTGACAGTCTGTGAGTCACTCTATAATTTGGGGTGCATTCCATGTCCATTGCTTAGAATTATTTATTCTAAGCATTTTCTTCAAATATATAATAATTTAATAATAAAATAATTTCACCTATTAGTGGAAAAACATGTTGTAATATCACAGTAACATTGTGTGCATTCTGTGCTTCATTGAGCTTGAAAATGGTCATGTTCCTAAATTGATAGTTTTTGCTGTCTGTTTTTCAGTTGAGGGTGTACTGTATTTGTTTCAAAATAATTAAAATAATTAAATTCAACAACATTTTTGATTTATTTCATTACAAAAACATTACTTTAAAACTGAACTATACTTGTTTTGCTTGTTAGTAAATTTATTGAGTACTCTGAGTGAATATAATGTTTCATCATTTAATTATTTGTGTTAATTGAAAGTTTCAAATGAATTGTGCACTCCTGCCTTTAAATCAAAACAGTGCTGACGGCTAATAATGTGTCCAGTCAACTAAGTTCATTGCGCCAGTTGAGAGACTTTCATTGTCAACTATGTTACACCTCACTTTTTTTTCAAATTTAAAATAACTAAAATGTTGTGGTGTTTCTGACATATCTTAAAGCACACTGCACATCTACACTGGAGCATCTCTTAAAACTATCAAAATTATCTGTATGATATATGTGTATTATTTATGCGTTGATAATAATCATAGAATCACCTCTGTGTAAAGTCATGATACAACAACAAAAAACATTCTGTACTTTTATGCAGAAATGTGTGTGACTGTAATATCAAAATTAAGTGTAAACAATTAGACAACAAATGAATCTTTCCTCATGCTTTTTACCAGATGAACAGTTGTGCTCTTACCATTGACTGCCAAACAGAGGGGTACAGCTGTGATCCTTCTGAATTCGGAGTGTGTGCCAGTACAACAGGTAATCTCGTATTTATGTATTTTAATTTAAAAAATCAAATATATAAATTTTTTATTAGTAAATATCAAGTTTAGTCGGAGGTAAACAGTTGTCGGAGTAGAAATGGCTGTGATATCCCTGCGCTGAGTGCGGGACTTTTATGGCTTTTATTTTGAAGAGAAACACGTGTTGTAAGCGGAAAAGCGCAAATCTTTCAGGCTGCAGACACGTGTGTGATAAACATGGAGTTCTGCTCGAAGTGGACCGGTTTACCTTCAGCACCGAGTCTCAAACACCTAACAGAGCCCGACTTCGGTTCTCCTAAACAGCAGCAACACGCAGCGGTGCAGGACCTGGTCAGAACCCACATCGAGTCTTTTAATCACGCAGTTACTGATGGACTGAGTCAGGTCGTTCAGGTGAGCAAAACAGCACCTTCATCAACACTGTATAAGCTTATACTGTACCTGTAATCTAAACTTAAAGAACCGCACCATCATAATCATCATCACTGTGTTCATACCGTCTGTATAGCCTTATATCTGTAATCTAATACTACAAAACCAGCAGCATCATCATCAACACTATGTTCATACCGTCTGTATAGCCTTATATCTGTAATCTAATACTACAAAACCAGCAGCATCATCACTGTGTTCATACTGTCTGTATAAACTTATATATGTAATCTAAAACTACAAAACATCATCATCATCATCACTGTGTTCATACTGTCTGTATAAACTTATATCTGTAATCTAAAACTACAAAACATCATCATCATCACTGTGTTCATACTGTCTTTATAACCTTATATCTCTAATCTAAAACTAAATAACATCGTCATCATCAATGTGTTCATACTGTCTGTATTACTTTAGATTTAATATTCAAACCTAGAAAACAACACCATCATCACTGATCATGATAGCTATATAATATTATATATTATATGTATATTATATATAATAACCTTATATTTATGAATGAAACCTACAAAACAGCACCTTCATCAGTATCATCATCTCAGCTCAGCTTTAATGGCTTTTAATGTGGTTCAAGTTTGGAGATGAACATGTGCTAGTCTCATTGTTTCTTACACAGCTGTGTTTACATATGTGCATGTTTGTTACAAGAAAGAAAGTTCAACTACTGATGTTTATAAGAATGTTCTGGAAGCTTTATGACATCTTGTCCATGTACAGGCCATTCGTCCGCTGGAGTTCATCCACAAAGGGGACAGGATCAGCTTGGCATTTGTGGAGGCCACCATCCACAACCCAGCAGTAGCCAAAGGAGGGATCTGTCGAGACCTTCGTGTCTTTCCTGCTGAGTGTAGAGGAAGGAGGTGCACATACAGAGGAAAGCTGATGGTATGTTCTTTAAAGGGAAATTCCATCTTTTTATTTCCTGAATAATTAGTTCACTATGTAAACTTTCTTTACAGTAGTTTGTGAGATGCACAACCATAAATAAACTTCAGAATAGTTATGCAGGTAATTGTAAAGTTTTGAAGTTGCTTTACTGTTTTTAATAGTGAACTAAATGAAAAATCAATTATGTAATTTTTTAATTCTATCGTCTTCAGCAATCAGCAAACTTTTATTGCTGTATGATTGTGTTGTTGAGACTTTTCCATTGTTCCTGTTGTTGTGATTGTGGTGTTGTGATGTAACCTGAGCCCCTTGTTGTGTTTGTATGTAGGCTGATGTGAGCTGGTCAGTGAATGGGATCCCTAAAGGAATTATAAAACAGTGTTTGGGGCAGGTGCCCATCATGGTGAAGTCTAAAGTGTGTAACCTTCATGGTCTCACACCTAAAAAGCTCATAGAGCATCACGAGGAGGCAGAGGTAAGAGTGTGGCTGGTGTGTGGAGCTCTGTGGTGCTTTCAGTACTTGTCTCTGTTCTCGTCTGTGCTTGTTGATTCCTCTCTCTGACTGTGATGTTCTGCTGTAGGAAATGGGCGGCTATTTTATAGTGAATGGAATTGAGAAAGTGATCCGTATGCTCATCATGCCGAGGAGGAACTTTCCCATTGCTCTGAGCAGACCCAAGTTTAAAAGCAGAGGACAGGGCTACACACAGTACGGTGAGTGCACAACACATTTTTAACTCACTGATGTTCAATCAGCAGCTGTGAAGAGCAAAATGCACTACTTTATTATTTTTTTAGGTATTTCAGTGCACTGTGTGAGAGACGAGCATACAGCCATTAACATGAACCTTCACTACCTGGACAATGGAACCATCATGCTCAACTTCATCTATCAAAAAGAGCTCTTTTTCATCCCACTGGGCTTTGCACTAAAGGTAACACCAAGAAATCCCCTTTTCTGCGTATCGTAGTGGCGCCAATTAACATGATGACTAATAATAATAATTTTTATTATAATATTTTAATTGTTTATATACACACACACAGTCATATCTCTCACCCACTGCTTATGTATTTGACGAGAATCTGGCATTTAGCACCACCTCCTCACCAGGGACCACCACACCAAAAATGCCACTTTCAGAGCTTGGACCCAATTATTACAAATATGAGAACATGTCTCAAAAGTAGAAGACCAAAATTGTACCAAGAAGAGCAGGACCGAAACATGGCACAGGGTGGTTGGCACCAGGTGGCACCTGGAACAAGTTAGATCTGTCTCTGAATATATCCTAGTGAAAGATGAAGCCTATAGAACACCTTAAAGTGAAGTGAGCTGTCTTATCCTTTTAGACGCAACCACTAATACAGACGTACCTGGTCCTAGCAGCACTTGAGTGCTTCATTATTTACATTATCAATCTCAGTGGTAACTCAGATCTATTAATATTGTTCTGAAACTTTATCAACAAATGTTTCATTTATTAGCTAATTATTTAAATCAAGTGCAGTAAGTGTTTGTATGATTATTTTAGGCCCTGGTGGACTTCTCAGACTACCAGATCTACCAGGAGCTGATGAAGGGCAGAGAGGACAACTCCTTCTATAAGAGCTGTGTGTCTGAAATGCTGCGTTTGGTGATGGAGGAGCAATGTACTAGCAGAGACCAGGTGCTCGGCTATCTGGGCGAGCGATTCAGGGTCAAACTATATCTGCCGGAGTGGTACACAAGCCAGGAGTGTGCAAAGTTCTTGCTAGAGTAAGTGCTCCTGTGGAAAGAGTTTAATAAACAGTCTCCATCTGGATAATAGCTGCTGAAGTGTGTTTATCAGTCTGATTTATCTTTTGTCTGTAGTGAGTGCCTCTGTATTCATCTGAAGTCAGACATGGAGAAGTTCTACATGCTCTGTGTGATGACCCGAAAACTGTTTGCTTTGGCCAAGGAAGAGTGTCAGGAGGAAAACCCAGACAATTTGATGTGTCAGGAGGTCCTCACACCTGGACGGCTTTACCTCATGTTCTTGAAGGTAAAGTTGCTGTTTTTACAATGTTACATTCACTTATTATTATTATTATTATTATTATTATTAGGTATGCATCGAATATTTGGTAACTGGAAAAACACACTTTGTGTTCGACTGAATTAGTCAAAATACTGATTATTATTATTTTTTATTAATGTCCATCAAATCAATTCTGACTCCTGGTGAACATATGGGTAGTGTTATCCAGAAGCACAGTGGCTAGGTGCTTAGCACGTTTGCCTGTTAACAACTGAGGTCTTGGGTTTGAGTATCCATCTGGGTGGAGTTCCATGTCCTCCCCGTGTCTCAGGGGGAGCGTTTCTTCCGGTTTTTAGATGTAGTTGTGGCCTGGTGGTTAGGGTGGTTTTGTAAATGAAAGGTCACCAGTTTGATCCCCTGGCAGGACTTCTTCTTACTGTATTCATCCATTTTGTTTCTGGTCATCCTTTTTTCTAGTCAACTACTTCTTCTAGTTGATGTTTCTATTGGAAAGCTTCAGTTTGATGAGCTGGGCTTTAAGTGAGAAGTCAGGATTTAAAGTTACTTCTCTTTGCTGTTCAAGGTCCTCTCAGAAGTATTAATCACTAGGGTTGGGCGGTATTGGTGTTTTTCAGCTTGAGAAAATACTGCGATATGCGGTATTATTGGTGGCGGCGGCTGCTGCAGCTGAGTTCCCCCTTAGCCCCCCGGCAGTATTCCCACTAGCGCAGCGCAGAGAGAGGGAGAGAAATCGGGCAAGAAGGCACACAGAGAGAGGGAGAGAGAGACGTCCACATTTATTCGTGACTCCCAGCGAATTTGTTTCGCTTCTCTCTAACGAAATAAACTGATTTAACTTTTAATATGATCATCAGAGCGGGAATCGAAGCGTGCGTGCAGATTCACTCACACCACACACACAAACACACACGCTGTGAGAGAAGCAGATAAAAGATATATATAACAAAATACCTTTATACCACCCAAGCCGATTAATCAGCATTAGAATTCTAAGTCATCAGTCCTTTTCCTGTTCTGCTGTTCAATGTCCAGCTCTATGTCCATAAAAAGTACAGAGAAGTCCACAGTCTGGACAGTTTTGATATATATTTGTAGAGAACAATCATTCTCAGGTTCCTTGGTCCTTCTACACAATGTTAATCTTATTCTTCTCCACTGTTTCTTTTGTTATTGATCATTCAGTAGTATACAGCATATATTTTTGCCAATTCTCTAATTGATGTAATTAGTAGTATGTTTACATGTTGTATGAGGTTTGTTGAAGTTTAAAATATGAGCAGGAGCTTAAGTAGAGGAGGAATACATTTGTTCATTACTGTTCATTAGTTCAGTTTTATTTATTATTAAAATGACATTTTGTGTGAATGTTTTCTTTTCAGGAGAGAATGACCAACTGGCTGGTGTCTGTGAAACTGTCCTTAGATAAGAGGAGTCAAAGAGTGGGTGGACTGACCTCAGAAAACCTCTCCCGGGTCTTTAACATGGGCACTGACCTGACCAAGGCTTTTGAGTACTTGCTTGCTACAGGCAACCTCATTTCCAAGACAGGTAACCAAGTGTAATCCTGTTTGTTCTGTAGAAGTACAAACAAGTAGATCATAAGAGTTTTTATCATAGGTTTGTGGCAGGATCGTCTTGTCTGGGTATCTTCAGTATTTCCAGAACATTAAAAAAAAAATACAGATAGAAGTAAGCAGTGTTTATAGTAATGTGGCACTGCTGCAGCACACTGCACACCGAGGAAAAAATAAGTATTGTAGTTAGTTAAGAATGATTGTCTGTATTTTAGTAAGCTGGTTTGACATTATATTGAATAACATGAGATTAATTGATTATTCTTTTATATTTGTATATAAATCAAATGTTAGAAAAATAACACAAGAAGACAATACAGATGCTGCTCATAAAATTAGAATATCATGAAAAAGTTTATTTATTTCAGTAATTCCATTCAAAAAGTTAAACTTGTATATTATATTCATTCATTACTCACAGACACACAGATATATTTCAAATGTTTATTTCTTTTAATTTTGATTATTATAATTACAATTGATGAAAATAGTTATTTACTCAAACTCTCTAATTGAAATATTCTAATAATCTGAGAGTGAGAAATAATTTGACAAACAGGCTTGAAATAGAGGTTGAAATATGTCACTTTGTGTAATGAATATAAAATTAGTTTTACCTTTTTGAATTAAGTTATGAACAGTTTTTTTCAGCTGTAGTAGTATATGTATACAGTAGTCCCTCATTTTTTGCGGGGGTTACGTTCCAGATCCCCCTGCGATAGTGGAATTTTCGTGAAGTAACAACACATTATTTTAAGGCTTTGTAAACCCATCCCACACTCTTTTACTTAACCATTTTCCACTCCCTTAATAACTTTTTCCATACTGTACGTATACAGAGCCTTTCAAAAACGTATACTGTAATGTTCATAATGTTTTAAACTCTTAAACCTAGATCATTTTAATAACATACATACAGTAATTCTCCCTTCCTTCAACATGTCGAGAAACTCAATCTTCTCTTTTATCATTAGTATCTTTTGGTGGCATTTCGATTCATTGCCAGCATCCTTAGAAGCCGCAGAATATTTGGATGCCATCATAGGGATTGAATAAATTCAGTTTTTATAAAAATTTCACAAATACAGTATATACACAACACTGCAGATAGAAAACTATGCACGCGCAGCAGTTGGATGCCAAAATGAAATGGAAGACGAGAGATCTTGCTGTACAGCATGCACTATGCATCTGTTGTAAATACGTATACACAGTACTGCACATTGAATTCCCCGCAAATTTCAAATTTCACAGGAGCAAAAATTGTCTCACGAGAAACGGTGAGAACTGCGAAATAGCGAGGGACTACTGCATTTAAGTGTATTTGTATAGTGTATGTATGTATGTATGTGTTTGTATATGTCTCTGCTTCTGTGTTCCTCAGGTTTGGGAATGCTCCAGAACAGTGGTCTCTGTGTGGTGGCTGATAAACTCAACTTCATTCGTTATGTGTCACACTTTCGCTGTGTACACAGAGGTGCAATTTTCGCCAAGATGAGGACTACAGCAGTGCGAAAGCTACTGCCTGAGTCCTGGGGCTTCATCTGTCCTGTGCACACTCCTGATGGGACACCGTGTGGATTAATGAACCACATGACTGCTCAGTGTGAGATTGTGGTCCCGGTTTCCTCCACTGTCACTCTGCCGGGCCTGCTCTGTTCTCTGGGTGAGCACACGTGTAATGTACAACACTGAATGGCCTGTACTGTAAAAACATTATCAATGTACACAATATACCAGCACCAACAGCTGTCCAGCTGACAGTGCTGGCATCATTTCTGAATAATAAATGACCTCAAACTAGAATAAGTCGTATTATCTGTAATCTTACTTTATGACTAAGTTCTCATTCTACTTCTCATTTTTCTGATTGGAGCTCTAATGATCACAGTCCTACTACATCTTTCACTTATTTTCCATTTAGGGGACATTTATTTGACACAAGCCGACATTTAATTTTATTTTACATATTGTACCCCCCTGAACAATTCTCTCACCCCCCTCTCTTACCCATCCACATTTTAAAATATGTAAGTGGTTTTATTTTCATTGGTGTATAGCTTTAATAGTTTTGAAAACTGAAAGTCCTGCATAAAGCATTCTAATTTTCCTTCCATCACTGCCCTTGTGCTTATTTATTTGTTTTTGCTAACCAGGTGTAACTACTGTGGACGGGACCCCTGGCCAGCCGTACTCCTGCTGCTACCCTGTATTACTGGACGGGGCCATGATTGGCTGGATAGAGAAAGAACTCGCACAGCCTTTGGTGGACACGCTTCGCAGGTTTAAGGTCAGTGAGGCTTCGAAGGGATTTTAGACAAATCCTGATTTAATTGGTTTTATTTTCATAATGCAAATTTTTCTGACCAGGAAAAGTTGTTGTTTGGGGCTGACATTATGGCCCAAGGATCACGAGTTAGAATCCTGGTTCATGCTGGTTTGCCATCAGCAGTCAGAGCCCTGAGAGAGCAAAACTGGCTGTGCTGTCTCTGGGTGGGTAGACGGTGATCTCTCCCACTGTAATGTTGACTGGCTCAGGTGTCTGTTAGCTGATGTATCGGTGCTTAAAATCCTGGGATGCATTAGCAGCACTTCATAAAGAGGTGGTGGCTGATTTAACATGCCCTTGTGCTTGTACTCACCCCACCCACCACCAGTGGTGTTGTGAGCATTGCTCACAATGATTGCAATGGGTGGGTGAATTGACCTTCCAAAAATTGGGGAGACAATTTGTTTTAAATAAAACTGCTGTATGATTAGAACAATAACAGCATTTTAAATTCAACTACCAGCACACCTGAATTAATTTATGGAAGTATTGATTGTTTGATGTCGGTACTGGGTGGTAATTGAACATACTGGCACTGTAATGGTAGTAATTTAGTAGAATTTTGCACAGCATACAATTTGTTCTCTCTGTTCAGTGGTAACATGACCTTTCACCTGTCCTGTTTCCTGTCTTCTGTGCTGTCTCTTTTTTAGGTTTTGAGGGAGAAGAGGATGCCTCCATGGACTGAGATTGTTCTGGTTCCTCAGACGGGTAAAGCCAGCATGTTTCCTGGTGTGTATCTGTTTACAACACCGTGTCGCATGGTGCGCCCTGTCTACAACCTCACCCTGGGCAAACAGGAGCTCATCGGGACCTTTGAACAGGTAAATGAGCAGGTTGTCTGTGTGAGATTACTAAAAAACTATCACACCAGCCATAAACATTCAGTTTAACTGACTGTAGTGAATCATTGATAGGAAAGTGTTACATTCACACTGTTTGTGTCTGTGCTCAGCTGTACATTAACGTAGGGATATTTGAGGACGAGATCGTGCCAGGTGTGACTACACACCAGGAGCTTTATCCTCACAGCATGCTCAGTGTGGTGGCCAGCTTCATCCCTTACTCTGACCATAACCAGAGTCCCAGGAACATGTACCAGTGTCAGATGGGTAAGATCACTCCTCCTGCTGTACTAGTTTTAACTTCAGGGTTTTCCCTGAAGGAGTACATCCCCCCCAAAGCAGTATAATTAGTCAGACGTTATGTATAGTATGCTGTAAAGATGTGTTTAGTGTAAATAATTTAGTAATGATGTTTTTCAAGTTCTTTATCTCCCCAAGAAAATTTTTATTTGAAAGCAGTCACTGGCATTCACAAACAATAAAACGCATAAAAGGCAAATTCTAAAACAAAAATGATAAAAGTGCTAAAAAAAATTCATAGGAAGAAGAGAGTGTATAAATAAATGATCAAGCACAAAGTTTAACATTCATTTAACTCTTTTATATCCAGAGGATGTTTTTTTGATACAAGAATGACTTCAGGCCTGTTTGACTTTTTTTATATAGCGCTTTTTACAATGGACGTTGTCACAAAACAGCTTTACATAATCAGTATCAGACAATTTGATTCTAAGCCCGATGTGAGCAAGCCGAAGGCAACAGTGGCAAGGAAAAACTCCCTCAAGGCTTGAGGAAGAAACCTTGGGAGGAACCAGACTCACAAAGGGGATCCATCCTCCTCTGATCAAACTACTGATAGAGATTTACATCCTTAGTTAAATGTGACATGCAGTAAATGTATACATAAACATAAACACTTAAAGAACTCTGCAAGATTTTATCCTACCTACCCCAGAATCCTTAAAGGGTCTATTTTCAAATATTTTTAGCTTGAATTAGATTTTTGTGAGAGAAGCTTAAATCGGAGACATGTCTGTGCATATTTTCCCGCCATAAAGATGCACACTGTCATTCATATGATAATGACATGGTAATTATGGACATTCCATTGGTGGAATGTTGATATACAAAAGCCTCTAACCTGAAGTGAACCTGAACAATACACCTGTCCTGAGTATTTCACAGGTATCTCATAAATATTCAGTGTAGGGTTAGTGGCTGGGTGAAAACGGTGTCGCCTCACATTTATTAATATTTACAAATTAAACCACATATAATTTCTAATGAAAGTATTAACCATTGTGAAGTAGACACCACAGTTTATTCAGTTCAGAGCTCAAAAGTCTTGGCTACAAATGTTTAGAGTGTTTTTTCACAATATATTAGCACATCTGAAAATAGTTTTTTTTTTTAATTTTTTTTTTTATCAGATTTAATCAAAATCTAGAATTATGACACACTTGCTGTTTTGACTTTTTGCTGATATGTGCTGAACAAAAGCCTGTGTATCACTTTGTGGGGGGGTAGTATATGGGTGTAATTTGTGAAAAGCCATGGCATGTCAGACTCCAGAGGGTTAACATCCTCACCAAGAAAAAAAAAGAAAAACATTGACTTTTTATTATTGCCCTCGCCCAAAAACACACTTTCTTCTAAGAGCCCATTTTTTTGTTTTTGTTTATTTTTAAACATACGATGAGATTGTACTTTTAGAGTAAACACACAAAGTACAAATACAAAAACTGCAATAACATGATCATTTTTTCCTCTTTTTTAAACTCTACACTCATCTGTGTGGTGGTGCAATAGCACTAATAATTTTTTAGCATTTGATTCAGTTTTTTTCTTGTGGTATGGCTACGAAACATTGCAGGTTTGCATTCAGACATGAAAATGTTTCATTTTTAGTGACCTCTAGTGGATGTTTTTTTAGCCTACCATGGCACAGTCACACTGTTGAGTTCAACAGCTTCTTCAGTAAGATATAGTGACTCAAATGTGCACTATGACATGGTTGAGCAGAATGTTTAAAGGTTAAGGCTACTGAGAAGATTCTCATCCTTAATAGTCAAATGTTAGCTTAGTAAAGGACTTATGATTACCTTTACAGGTAAACAGACTATGGGTTTTCCTCTACACGCCTTCCTCTACCGCACTGATAATAAGCTGTACCGCCTACAGACCCCTCAGAGTCCTCTGGTCCGACCCATGATGTATGACCACTACAACATGGACAACTACCCCGTTGGCACAAACGCTGTTGTGGCCGTCATTTCCTACACAGGTTATGATATGGAAGATGCGATGGTCCGTAATAATGATTTTTTTATGTGATATTTGTAAATATGGATTATTTTGTGCATTTGGTAGATCAGCTGCTCAGTTTGTTATTCTCTCTTGTCTAGATTGTGAACAAGTCATCGTGGGAGCGTGGTTTTGCCCATGGCTCTGTGTATAAGACAGAGATAGTGGATCTCTCTGAAAAAGCTAAAGGTCAGGACAGTGTGGTGTTTGGGACTAAACCTGGTGACCCTAAAGTGGGGGACAAACTGGATGTAGATGGACTACCTGCTATAGGAACTGTGCTGCATTACGGGGACCCTTTTTACAGCTATGTCAACCTGAACACAGGCCAGAGCTACGTCAACTTCTACAAGTAAGTCAGTGGTTTATTGTGAATGATGAAGTCTTTAGTAAATACTTACAGCTGCTGAAAACACCAGCAGGCAGCTGCTGGATATAAATGCATACTAATGTGCATGATGCACTGGCAGGAAAATAGAATTGCTCAGAATATATATAGTTGTTGCCAGTGTATTATAATCACCGATTACTTTTTTTATTTTATCACTGTATCATGGACAAATGCTGAAATTACCAGCACATGGTACTTGCACTGTAGTACTTGGCTGGATAACTTCAACTGGTGTGTGTGTGTGTGTATGTATATCCGAGCACTGGTGTTTTTAGTTTAGTTTTCCATTAAAAAAAAACAACTCAGGATTTCTCAGTTGGATAACTTGAGCCAGAAGTCAAGATTATCAGGTCAAAATGTTCACAGGCTTGACTGTTAGCTTACATTATCTGGCTAAGAAAGCACAGAGTTCTATTTCTCCGTATTATAAAGAGTATATTCTGATATCTGCTTGTGTCACTGTTTCTGTCAGGAGTCAAGAGAGTTGCGTTGTGGACAACATCAAAGTGTGCAGCAATGACGCAGGCACAGGTCGGTTCAAACGCATCTGCATTACTATGCGGATCCCTCGCAACCCCACTATCGGAGACAAGTTCGCCAGCAGGCACGGTCAGAAGGGCATCCTGAGTCGCCTGTGGCCAGCCGAGGACATGCCTTTCACTGAGAGTGGGATGACCCCCGACATCCTGTTTAACCCGCACGGCTTCCCATCCCGTATGACCATCGGGATGCTGATTGAGAGCATGGCGGGGAAGTCTGCAGCCCTCCATGGGCTTTGTCACGATGCTACACCATTCACCTTCTCTGAGGAAAATCGTGCCCTGGAGCACTTTGGAGACCTGCTTAAGGCGGCGGGCTATAACTACTATGGCACGGAGCGGCTCTACTCCGGACTCAGCGGTCTGGAGCTGGAGGCCGACATCTTCATTGGTGTAGTTTACTACCAGCGTCTGCGTCACATGGTCTCTGACAAGTTCCAGGTGCGGACCACTGGAGCAAGGGACAAGGTGACCAATCAGCCTGTCGGGGGGAGGAACATACAGGGTGGGATCCGTTTTGGCGAGATGGAGCGAGATGCCCTGCTGGCGCACGGCTCATCATTCCTGCTACATGACCGCCTGTTTAATTGCTCAGACCGCTCTGTGGCTCAGGTGTGCATGGACTGCGGCAGTCTGTTGTCCCCCTTGCTGGAAAAACCACCACCTCATTGGTCAGCCACACGCCACCGTAAAACCATCTGCCTTCTGTGTAAGAAGAGTGAATCCATAGAGACTGTGTCTGTTCCTTATGTGTTTCGCTACTTTATGGCTGAACTGGCTGCAATGAACATCAAAGTTAAACTCGATGTGAAGTGAATAAATACCGTCATGCAGTTTTGACATAAGGTTAAAATACTCTGATTTATGTCCATTAAGTCCTTCACCTCAGTGTTTCATAACTGTAATAGTATTTTTATATTTACATTGTTATGGATGAGTTGTGAGCAGTGGACATTCACATCAAGTGCCTAAAATGGCTCAGAGCAGATGAGAAACATGTCACTTGTATCTCATTTGCATGGCTGCCTAAAAGGAAAATCTTTTATGAAATGGGTCAAAGAATTTGATAAAAAAACTGCATCAAAGAATTGCTTGTGTTGAGTAAAGAATAATAAGTGTTAATTATATTTAAATATCACAATCCAATAAGTTTACTGTACCGAAATTTATTTATTCAAACAGTTAATTTCAGAAGCTGTGACAAAAAATTATTTCTGACTAGAGCTGGGTGATATAGCCAAAAGTTATCACGATAGAAAAATTTATATTGATCAATCTCAATAATTATCACAATATAAAATTTAACACTGTCATAGTTTTAAACAACATCTTTCTTAAAACATCAAACCAAATGAAATGTTACTATTTAATATATTAAAATGTTTATTGCCAGAACATAGTATTGTAGCGTCTGGCTGGACACGTTGAAAGGATGGACGAGAAAGATGTTTACAGTCATTGCTTTATTGTTGAAATTTAGTGATTGCTGTTGGCTGCAGCCACTCCAAAATAACAGGCTAGAGATCCAAGCTAATATGCTGATGCTAGCTAGCACTCCAGCTGACACACACACACACACACACACACAGCGAGCCCCCTCCTTCTCACACAAACAGATGAGCACACAGCAGTGTTGCCAAGTCCGCTTATTATAAGCAACTTTGGGCTTGTTTTTTTTGAAGTCGCTTGCAAATCTCGTGAGTTGCGGGTTGTGGTTTTTTGGGCTTGTTTTTGAACGTGAAGTTGCTTATTTGGTCTTGACTTTCTTTCCGAATGAAACTCTTTTGATTATCTCCCAGCTCCCCATAAAAAAAGAAAGAGGCGAGTGGTAGGTAGTTTGTCCCTTCCAAGCCCTGGTTTCCTGTTTATCGCTCCCGCCCAAGTTGACCAGTCACACAGTTTTCTTTTGATCAGAGCTTAAAAGATAAAGTTTTTCAAATAATTTATTAAATAATTTGTTATTCAAAATTTTGATATTAAGTGTTTAGCATAATTTATTTATTATGACATTATACATAAATGTTTACTTTTATACTGTTTAAAAGCGTTCTCAGAATGTGATGGGTTGCCAGTTGAGCTAATTTTGGGCTTGTTTTCATAGAGCTGGTTGCTTGTTTCTATCTCGAGATCTGGCAACACTGGCACACAGCGACGTCGCGCTCTCTCGCCCGGCCAAATCACACACGTCTAAACAACAGTGCATTTTGGTGGCGCTGGTGAGGAGGAGCTATCAATTAGCAGTATTACACGTCAGAACTCACCTTCAAGCGGCTTAGACACGAAATGGAAACGAACGTTAATGCTTATCGAATTCTATTGTCCCGGTTTATTGTCTTCGAGGGAAAACTTATAGTGAAAAAAATCGATATTGTTTTATCGCCCAGCACTATTTCTGACCCTATTAATTATCAGTGACTGATTTTGATCATTGATTAGTTCGAATCCAGCACCTGGATTCTATACCTTGTTAAACAAACTTTCAGTGGCTGAGGCTGATTGGAGGGCAGAGCAGCTGATGGCTGATGTCATGTATTTATTGCATGAGGAAAATATTTTTAAAAAGGTTTACATTTATGGCATTTGGCAGATGCTCTTATCCAAAATGTTGACTTTAAATCAGTGGTGTCAAACTCCAGTCCTGCAGGGCCAGATTACCCCACGGCTTGGTGATTTTCCTAATCAAACACACCAGATTCAACTCTGCAAGTAATTAGCAGGTTTAATTGTGTCAGAGCAGAGAAATCACCCAAATGCTCCGGACACCAGCCCTCCATGACTGGAGTTTGTCACCTCTGCTGTAAGTAAAAGGATAGAGTAATCATTCATGTCTGTAGAGTGGTGACAGTGACACTAGGGGGAGTGCTAACATTGTTCTTCTGCAGCCATACTGCTGTCTGTAAATGTGGCTTTTTTTTGTTTACTGGCCTTATGAGCACAGGATAATTGTTTAAAAATCAGCTGATGCAGGTTATCTAAAACAGCAATCTGCCCAATTAATCAACCAATCAGTTAATTGGTCCATCACAAGTTCATATGTAAAAACAAGGGAATCATAACTGGGATGCTCTCATAAAACATGGATCACCTTACAGCATCAGCACATATTACTCAGATTGCCTAAAACAGCAGGCAGGTGCAGCACAGATGGGATGGTGTAATCTGGAGTAACAGTGTGTCCTGGAGGAGACCCTCCTCTCTTGTTAATCCACACTGTAGCTCTGACCCCTGCATTAACTCCTCCCTGGATATCTGTATCTAAGGAGTCCCCCACCATAATACAGTCCTCCGGCTTCACTCCAAGCAGCTCAAAGCAGTGTGTGAAGATGGAGGCTGCTGGCTTCTGCTCAGCATGCTCTCCTCCAACCACCACGGCACTGAACAGCTGCTCACATTCCACCGCCTCAATCTTCTCCCTCTGGGTCTGCGTGTCACCATTAGTCAACAGCAGCAATTTGTAGGAGCTCCTGAGCTCTTCCAGCAGGGCCAGTACTTCAGGAGATAAAGCAAGAGCCTGGAGACGTGTGCTCTTCCATGTGTAGTAGCATTCTGAGGCAAGACCTGGACCAGGATCCACACCTGCTTCCTGCAGAGCCTCATGCCAGTGATTGATCCGAACCTGGTCTATTGTTTGGCCTGCTGAAGGGTCAAATGTTTCCTTTAGAAGTTTATGGGCAAAGCATTCACAGATGTCACTGATGTTTGTCTGGTCCAGTTTACTCCTGAGCAGCTCGCTGACCTGTAGAGATTAAATAAAAGCTTTAAACAGGTTGTATTTGCAGGGTGTTTTCTCCTCACTCTTAACAAAAAAGGGTTCTATATAGTAAAGGAACCCTGTAAAAACAGACTTAACATTTTAAACGCCACACTTCTCCAGCCTCTTGATCAGTCTCCTTGTTCTAACAGATAAAACACCAGCAGACATTCTAATTGTAACCTTCAGAGAAAACACTGATCTAAGATCAGGTCTCGTGTATCTCTAGTCAGTGTTACAGTAATCTGTTGATCCTAAGAAGTTTAATATGCCACAACCACATTACATTATAAGTAACACATACTATATGTGCCATGTTTCACAATGTCAGGTTAAACTCTGAATCTTATACACTTGTCTACCTGTTGATCTGTCTGTCACCTGAGCAACCACCTGGGATACCATAGCAACCGCTAAGCAACATCATGGCAATTGCCCGAAATACCACAGCAACCACTTCAACACACTGCAGCAGCCATCTAGTGTCCACTTAGCAACACCATAGCAATAGATAATCCATAGCAACCACTTATCAATACCATAGCAACAACTTAGAAAACCTAAAGCAATAAAGTAGGATACCCTAGCAAGCACATAGGTACTGTTTAACAACGCTGTAACAACCGTCTGAAATTACATAGCAAACACATATCAATACCACAGCAACAACTTGAACACAGATGCACCTTAATGGTACTGACCATGTAATAACAGCCTAACAAGTGGGATCCAACTGCACAAACTTTCTGAATTTCTATCCTTCTATTTATTACTGACATTATTGTTACGTTGTTATAATTCTGTAAGCTATTATTAACGCTGAATGTTAAATATTTCCATATCTATCGTAATTCCCCCGATATAAAGCTACATTATGAACTTAACTACATCTCCCATGAGTCTCCTGAACAGGATCTACTTCCGGCATGATCTGCGTGTGTTTTACATCTGTGCAGTACAGTCATTAAGTTACATTAATTCTGAACACTGTGCAGGTGTGTGGGGTCAGTATGAGCTCTTGGTCAGGTTAGTGTGTAATGTAGTAACGTCATTAATGAAAGTTAGAATATGTTAAATAACACACTTACCTGCTGAAGGGCGCCTGCTGTGGCCCCTGACGTGTCCAGCAAAGTGTTGTCCAGGTCCAGCAGGATTACCGACACTCCACACATTTTCTGCAAGAGATCTCAGCCTCGGCTCCTCTGCAGGACCAGAACCAAGCAGCTTTAAACACGGACCATGCACATTTA
>BRDA01008740.1:0-12794 GCA_036984385.1 Crenuchus spilurus
AGATGAAAATTTCAGACCCCTCCATGATTTCTAAGTGGGAGAACTTGCAAATTCACAGGGTGTTCAAATACTTATTTTCCTCACTGTATATTTTCTGTTTTGTCCTGAGCAGTCCATGCTCAAGTAATGGCTGACTTTACCTTCTGCAAGCTTATGTATTAAATATATAATTACTGCAAAATAGTTTTGTACAGCAACAGTGCAGTATATAATGGAATGTAGTTAAATATAATATCTGATAAAGTTATATTGATGTTATGTCTTTGCCTCTATTTTGAACTGCTAGTGTAATATGTATGTATTACCTGATTAATACTTATCATAATTAATTTCAGCACTGTACCACTCTAATCAATAAGAGCTTTTTAAAAAAAAAACTTCTAAATTGTTGTTATTATTATTATGTTGTTGTTGTTGTTATTTTACATGGAATGTAAAGTTTTATTTATATAGTGAGCTTTGTATTATATTTATAATATAAATATTACATTTTATATAATAGATTATTTTGAAATTAACACATTGACATGATGTAAAATAATGACGAAAGTTGTTTTTGCAGCTTCTTTAAGAACCCACTCACGGGGGCGACAGAGGGAGAGAAAGAAGGTAAAGAATGACCAAAAGACTTTCTCTTGTTTTAGATCATATTTGAACACTGTGTAGAGCAGTGGTGATTCATAGCTGTTATAGATTGGCCTTCAGCTTTGACCATAAATGTCAAACACTTCTATGAAGTTATAATAATGGTAGTGCTTATATAGGCTTTTTGTACATTTGTAACAGAAATTAACATATTTTAGATTGTATGTATCAGTATTCCAGACGGCCTAGAGTGATGTTTTTTCTTAGAAAATTGTCCTCACTCATCACTCAACCAAAACTTGATTGGCTGACTCCTCTGTGATATTCAGATTATATTGGTAGTTAACGTGTAAGGCCTTCTGTGCAGCTCCTGAAGGCCTTATCAAAGGGAAAGCTCACTTGACTGAACCTGTAAAGATACCACACAGAAAATTCTGTTTTTACTCTGAGCATTTTTCTGTTGAGCATTTTAATCTTTTTGTTTAACTTTTAACAAAGAAATAAGATGAAATAGTGTTGGTACCAGAAACCCTGTATGTAAAACATTTGAGTTTTTCTTTCATAAACATTCAGTAAAACTCATTTTTTCTTCTACAACAATGAATGTGTCTATTGTTTTCTTCCATGATGTTCATTACAAAGAGGAAATGTGTATTTTTCAGCTGTCTGGAGATAACTATCTTGTCTGTAGAACCACTGGAGGCCACTGCCTGGTTCTCAAGGGCTTCTGTGGTTTTTCCTCCTCCTCTCAGCCTGTATGGGATGGAGGGATTCACACCTCTCCACAGGTAAAGTCATAATGACATTTCAAAATGCCTTTAGACAGAACTGTGCATTGTTTACTTGGCAACAATAAGACCATGTTATGTATATATTTAATGCAGTCAGTAGAACTAATGGTTTTTTAGAATTATTTAGACATTTTCACACATTTTCTGTCTTGTTGAAACAAGAATAGGTCAACATTTACTGAAATTGGTTGAATAAAAGCAACGATTCAGCTTAACACCACATTTACACACTTTTCTTCTATTATGATGCACGTGATCAGAATTTTGTTCAGAAGCTAATTCATTCTAAGTCATACAGAGTCACACACTGTGTGCATGTGTGTTTAAGAGTGTGCTGATAAGATTTTCTGCATGTGTGAGTGACGATAGTGACGTCCCCTCTTTTGTACTTTAGCCCCCCCGTCCTATGAGCAGGTGATTAAAGAGAAGACAGGAAAGAGTGGTGATCCCTACAGCTCCTCCACGACGTACACACACCAGCAGAGCTGCCACTCAGTCCGACTCTTTGTGGGAACAAACTCGGACAACGCAAACAACAAGTCAGCTGCAGTATGTATACACAGTATGTATACATATAAAGTATAGTCCATCTGTTTCTCTGAATACCTTGTTAACCTTCTTTCATCCTGTTCTTCAATGATCAGGACCACCACAGAGCAGCTATTATTTGTGTGGTGGATTATTCTCAGCAGTGAAGTGACATTGATGTGGTGGTGGTGTATTAGTGTGTGCTGCACTGGTACAAGTAGATAAAGATAGTGAGCCAAAAAGTGAAATATCCAGTGTTGGAAAAACAGCTCAGGGTCAAACATATGTGATTGGATAGCGCCTCTGTGTTCTGTCATTTTCACGTGTGGTAAACCCTCAGCAACCGTGGAATGGGTGGGGCTTTGCATAAAAATGACAGAGCTTTTAAACGGCTCATTCTGAAAGGGACAAACTGGGAAGAATAGAGCTGGTACATATCTCTTTATGTGAAAATGATTTTGTGCAAAGAACTTCATGAACATGTTTTGTATAGCTCATAGACCTAATCTAACTTGTTTAAAAAGAGGTGTAATATGTCCCCTTTAATACATAACTGTTATTATTTATAATTTGGCATGCACAAGTTGTTTAATAAATTTTTTTTGAAAGCATACTCCCTGATCAGAAATGCTTCATACTTCATACTTAGCATGTGTGATGACTTGACATTTAAATGACTTAAAATTACTTTGTTTTTACAGATTCTGCAGTGGGTAAATCCAAAAAGCCCCCAAGGCCATTACAGCCCAAAACACTTTTGTTTAAAGCTGCTGGGCCAGCAAGGACACAGACACAGCTACTGATCCAGACTCCTTGGAGACTCTCTTTGGCCAATCAGAGATTTCTGATCCCTCTTCAAAGACACATCCAGTACCCTGCCCTTGTTTCAAACCAAAACAAACTGATGAGCATCAAACACTCGTCGTACAGGACAGTGTCAATGCTGACCCTGTGACCTCTGTGGAGAATGAAACACCTCCATCGGGGAAGTACCTAAAAGAAAGGCTTTTGACTCTGACCCTCAACTTGACCTTTCTCATCTTGAAGAAGTTCAGGAAAACCAAAGCAAGCAGGAGGAAGACGATCCGAGGACTGAAAACATGAACGGCTTTCACAGTGATCGTAATATCCAGTCCAGAATACAGGCCTTTGAGAGTCAGGGTGGCCCAAACGAAGCTAGCAATCCACTTCCACGACCTCGTAATATTTACTCCAAATCACCAGTAGCAGCACCAAAACCCCTTGTAGCTCCTCGGCCTTCTATCAGCAGAAAACCTCCAGAAGAAGAAGACAATTACTATGAGGAGGTTAATGTTACTCCAGTGCCTCCACCTATAGCTCCAAAACCACAACCTCCCAGAAAACCCTCCATAAGCTCCAAAGAGGAACCCAAACCCCAGCCACCAATGAAAATAGCTCTTCTACCTCGTCAACCTTCACTGGCCAGGTCAAAAGCTGTAGGGTCCCAGGATGATGATGATGCTGTAGGCCTGTTTAAAAGACCTCCTCTTGTTCCATTAAAGCCAACTAAAGATCTTCTGAATGTAAACAATCACAACTCTACTGCTCTGCTGCAGAATGCTGCTCAGACACTCATTACACCAGAGAATGAATATCTGGATGCTCCTATTAGTAAGTTGCCATTTTAGAGCAGTGCAGCTTACAAAAATGTGAAATCGTGCTGTAATGCTTATTTTGGTCTGAGCACATATTGAATAGTAGGACTATTGGTATTAATTAAGGCACTTGATCTTGTATATAGCTGCATACTCACCCTCAGGTTAGCTGTATTGTGTAATTTGTACTTTGCTCATTTCACCCCTGCCAGGTCGAGTGCCCATTAAACCAGCCCGTGGAGGAGGTCTGTCTAGCCTGCCATCCAGCACACAGTCTATTATAAAAAGACCAACAGTCATCCGAGTGCCCAGCACAGGCAGCAGGAGTGAGTGCTAAGTCTTAAAATTACACACTTTTTTTTGGCCGCTGTATACACCATAGTTCTGGGATTTCCCAGTCCTAACAGAAGCAGCTAATATAAAACCAACAGTATTTATCCATTAACCTGTGTATTACAAATGAACACACTGAATTTGACCTAATACCTAAAGTCAACTAAGCTATTTCATCAAGATGAATGACTGAGCTAATGAGTATTATACTGAGTAGTTAAACATGTCATTAAAGATATGACCAATTTTTTTTATTTACAGTGTCCAGTATGAACACACTACACTTAAATTGGCTATATTTTTGAATACTAAATAATACAGACATTATTGTCATCAAGTCTTCTGTCCCAAAATATTTCACCAAAACATCAAACTGGCAGTTTTAATACTTCAATTTTATTCTTTCAATAATCACAGGAGAATAATTCTTCTTACAAACCAACAGGTGTTTGGATTAGCCTTCAAGGCTTACACGGCCTTTAATGTGCGCTGCCCCTTTAAGACTCTAGATATGCAGTGAATCTGATAGAACAAATGTGAACATTCATACAGTTTTACTTTTTTTCAAGTCTGAAACTATCATTTTGAACAAGAAAACGCATGGACATGATTATATCCCAGTATATAAACTATGACGGTATATTCAATTTATGTCAGTAATTCAGTTCAAAAGTGAAACTCATAGACTCATTACACACAGTGTGTCTATTTCAGCTGTTTTTTTTTTTGTGTTGATGATTATGGCCGACACCTAATAAAAACCCAAAACATTAGAATATTATATAAGACCAATTCAAAAAATCAAAGAATAAGTGGTTGGGGCTCATTTTGCATAAATTACTGCATCAGTAATGTGTGGCATGGAGGTGATCAGCCTGTGGCACTGTTGAGGTGGTATGGAAGCCCAGGTTGCTTTGATATGTCTGCATTGTTGGGTCTGGTGTCTCATAATGATGCCATAATGATCAACATAAAAAAAAATAAGGCTTGAAAACACTCTGTGTAATGAGTCTACAGTATATATGAGTTTGACTTTGTGATCTGAATTACTGACCTCAATGAACTGTTAAATTATGTAATAATTTTCCAAGATGCACCTATATTTTGAGATGTGTGTGTGTACATATATATATCTCATTGTCTGTGTATTAATATTTTGACTTTGCTCTGTTCTACAGGTCAAAATGATGCGTCAGAGTTCCCTCCTCCTCTTCCAGTACAGAATGCTATAGGTGCCTTCACACCTTCACCTAAATTCACAAACAAGGTAAACTTTCAATAGGAGAGACAAACAAGTGAACTGGCTGATAGAATCCAATTGACAGCCAGTATCAACTGCTTTCCACGTCTTCACATAAAGTCTGAAGTAAAACTCCTGTATTAGACCAAATACAAACAGGGACACTGATGATTAATAATATTGGAAATTTTAAAGCTGATCTGCTTCACCTTAAGCATTTATTCCACCCAGTGTGATTTAATATAAAATATCATACTATCATGTTTACTAAATGGTAACTCTATAAAAGAAGAACCCTTGGAACATTCTTGTGCGCTAATGTAATCACATCTTATTCCTAGTAATTTTGGAATGTTTGTAATTTACCAGCAGAGGATGAAAAATCGGACTATTGATTGTTTTGCAGTTTGTCTTTAAATGCGAGACACTGAGATAAAGTCTCATTCATTATAGAACAATTCAGATGTTTCTGAGGTTACCTTTGCTTTGCGTCTCCAGAGGAAGTCTTGTAAGCTTTCACAGAGGCTGCTTTGTTGCAGAGCCCATGTAGGGGTCCGTTTCTTTCTGGACTGTGAGCAGAAAATGCCAGCACGTCCGGAGAGATTTCACTGAATGTCAGTAAGACGCACAGCAACTAATTGTGTTAAATGGCTGCAATGCTGCCAAGGCCTGAGCTCAGTTTTACTGGGGACTTTAGTCTATTAAGCAGATATTGTCTCATGTAGCAGATGAATAGGATGGACTATCCCTGCCTGTGTTACAGTGACTTGTTGTTAAGTGTATTTTTGGATAGTGGTTCATTCAGTGTAGCAGTGACATTGATATATAAAACCAGCAACAATACAGTGTCTAATACACTCATATCAGCACCACACACATGATACAACCATGCCAGTGTCACTGTTGTGCTGAGAAGTCAGTGGTTCTGTGCCAGGAGTGTGCAACTCCAATCACGGAGGGCTGGATTCCTGCACCAAACTGTGCTGAACACCAGCCCTCCAGGACTGGAGTTATCCACCTCTACTCTATGGCATAAACTGACCAGTGATGAATGGCATAAAGGAGGCTGATGTATTGCAAATGAGGTATATTTACTCAGAAAATGTGTTTTTGTTTTGTTTCTGTCTAATCCAGGAGTTCTTCAGAAGTTCTTCTGAGCCAGTTCTTCCCCCACGGTGAGCACAGCTTTTTATAACATAGCATAGGCATAGATTTTGGGACGCGGGATGTCCCAGTGTGCAGGACATCCCTCATTACAATTCACCTTCATTTCTGTTATGTTGGTTTTTCACTACTAATGTAATTCAAGTTATGGACAGATGCTATCCTACACTCTACTGATCCCTGAGGAACAATTCCACATACCACACATATAGTACCAGTCAAAAGTTTGGACAACTTTTCATTCAGTGTTTTTATATTTTTCCTACATTGTAAATAAACATTGAAGTCATCCAGACTATGAAGGAGCACATAAAGAATCATGTAGTAAACTTAAAAGTGTTAAACAAGCCAAAGCATGTTTAGATTCTTCAAAGTAGACACACAACTGATGTCTCAAACACATTAAGAGGCAAGAAATGCAAGTCATGAACTCTTGACAAGACACAGCTGTTAACTGAAAGCCATTCCAGATGACTACCTCATAAAGCTGACTGAGAAAATGCCAAGAAAGCTGACATCTAAGCAAGAGGTGCCTACTGTGAAGAATGTAAAATCTAAAATATATTCTGGTTTGTTTAACACTGTTTTGTTTAGTATAATCACATATGAATTTATTCATAGTATAGATGACTTTAGTATTAATCTACAATACATTTGTAAATCATGAAAAAACACAGAATGTCCAGAAGTTGTCTTCAAACTTTTGACTGATATTATATTTGTGTTATTTGATTGTTTGATCTGAATTAGATTTGTTCATGACCTCATGATTACCTTATTCACTTCTTTTTTGTAACTTTATTTTTTATTGTTTTTAGATATTCATACATTCAAACAGACTTACATTGCGAAAACAAGAAAAATAAACAGAAAAATTAAATTATGAGTAACATTAGTAATAATAAGGATTAAGCGGGTGTGATAATGAATGAATGAATTAGTAATGGAGAGAAAAGGGGAAAAAACAGAAAAACAAGGACATACTGTACAGGAAAAAGCACATACATATATTCAAAAACACCTATATTTTGTTTTCTGGGTCAGGACGATGCATTGTATCCCACAAAAGGGGAAAAAAGGGCTTTGTGGGTGAACTAGGCAACCCCAAACTGTTTTATTGCTGTCTTATTTCACAGCATTTTCCTGAATATAGCAATTGTATTTCTGCCTGTTTTTACCTTATTCACGTCTGTCTACAATTTCAGGCCTAGTGGAAGTAAACTACCCCCTCCTCGCCCCCCTCCAGCTAAAACTGCCCCAGGTCGGCCTCCTATGCCACAAAGAGACAACTTCCAGCAGCCATCTTTCCACCAGGGGGTTCCACCACGATACTCGCCACAACCACTACACAAACAGAGCCGCAAAACGCAGAAAACAGGCCCTATACTTCCTCCAAGGCCAAATCCTGGCCATCGCCTCTACAATAGATACACTGTGAGTACTTTAGCACTGCAGAAATATTCAGTCATTTCAATGTTCAGTGAATACTGTATGTGGTAACAGGCAGTGAAGCATCAGTACTGGCTGCATTATTAATCTAAAAGCTGATCAGATACAAGTCAGACCAATCTGCGTATAACACTCTGGTCAGTATATTATAAGAGAATAATTGTATCAACAAAATAATAAAAAATATAAGAATGTCAAATAATGTTGGTGAATGTCTCCACTGTGTACTTTATACAGAAGTGTCTTAACAGAGCACTATTGGAATGGGACTCTGTCTTGTATGAGTTAATATATAAAAATCTGTATCAGGTTTTATTCAAGTCAAGTTAATTTTTTGATTGAAATGAAGCAAAGCGATAGTTCAGGGGTGTAAAACTGGGTTCCTCAAAGGCCACAGCTCTGCAGCAGCATTTTCTTAAATAGGGAAGGAAATGTATAAAGGAATGTCAGATGATCAGAAACTATTTGTACTGTGCAGTGATTGACTTCTTCTTTGTATCTGTCTGTTTATTGCGATAGCTGGAAGTCCCTCATGGCATTGCTGAGTTTGACTACAATGGCACTCGGGCAGGCGAGCTTTCCTTTCAGGTATGATTACAAAAATAGCTTTTTTTTGCTACAGCCACTATCTATATAGTAGCTGCTGTGCAGGTTTGAACATGTTACGTCAGTTCACTTATGACTGCAGTGCAAAAAAAATGGCCACCACACTTAATTTGCCTGAACAAAGTGCAGCGTGAAGTGATTTGTTACAGATGCGTTTGGACATCCTCAAACTTTGGAGCGATACTGTAAGGAAGGTGAAAGTTCCTTAAACAAAATCATTACTAGTGACGAGACGTGGATTCATCACTATGAGTCTGACAGTAAACAGCAGACATATCCTCAATCACCCACCAAGAACACGTTCAAAAGTCAACCATCAGCTGGGAAATTGATGTTTACAATTTTCTGGGTCCTGAAAGCAACCATAAGAGGATGGAGACTCATGTCTGATGAAATGGAGAAGACAGATTTGCATATGTAGCTCGCAGCTCAGACCACAATGATAAACATTTAATGAGGGAATATGAAGCTTGGTAAAGTGTATTGAAAAGCAGGGAGATTGTCAATACACAGGAGTAGTGGAAGTGGATGCAGGTCCAACATATAATTTTTGTATTAACATAAACTGTTACAGCAGTAATGACAAAACAAACTCAAGGTTACATTACAATGACTGACCAGGGACTGTGGGGACCAGGGCGGAGACATGACGAAGCACGTAGTCATTAATGCTTAGTTCCTAATTTCTTTTTCAGTTAATTTTATTAGATGCTCATTAAAAGCTACGTTTGATGTGTTGGTTCAGCTCCTAGAATATAGTTCTAGAAGTTTCTCAGTAGTTTTGGACCTTACTTAGCATATTACTTTTACTTCTATTTCTTCTACATATCACTGCTTATAGCACCCAGACTCCAGTGTTTACTTTTTGTGTTCGTTTTTGTTGGTTTTCTAAGTGCAACTACATTAAAACCAGAGAAGCTGCAGAAATCTCTGCTCAGTAGCTTGTGTTGTGTCTACTGTAGAAAAATGAAGTGCTGGTCCTGCTTAATCAAATAGACAGCAGGACGTTTGAGTGCCAAGTGGGAGATGCTAAAGGAACAGTGCAGAAATCCCATTTGAAGATCATCACGCCACTAAGCTGCTCTGATCATACAAGCAGTCCATCACCATTCCAGGTAATCATTCCCAGTTATCAGTGTTGTTTACTGGAAGAACACCACTTTGGTTCTGGATTCTGTATTATGTTAGATTTGCTTTCAGGTTATTAATCTGTTTCTCTGTAGGAGAGAAGGTCAAGTAAGACTTTGGGACATTCAGGGGAAAACGGCACGTTTGAGGTTCAGGCTTTGTATGACTTCACTGCAGGTAAAGCAGAATGAAAGTGTGCAGTTTTGACACATTGCACGCATTATGTAATAGTTTAGTGAAACTTACAAAAATAGAAATATTCCAGTATGATTTGCATTTGGCCAAACTGTTTGGTAACAACACTATCTGCCATGGTTCAGGTGTTCCTGGAGATCTTTATCTCTAGAACTGGATTGTGAATGCTCCCATTGGTCCATTGTTGTGTAGTAACCTGCATTGTGTTTTTTTGCTGTTAGAGGGTCCAGGAGAGCTGAGTCTGAGGGCAGGAGACATTGTGACCGGGGTGGAGCAGTTGGATGGGCAATGGTATCTGGGAACATGCCGAGGAATCACTGGTTACTTTCCCATCAATTACGCCAAACCTGTGGTGAGGGTTTACACTGAGTATGATGCTGATTACTGTGTTTACTGCATCTACTTAGTACTGTTAAATACTTGTAATATAAATCATTATTAATCATACGAACTGACCCCCGTGATAACATAATATTAAGTGTTAATATTAGATTTAATTAATTATGCACATTAGACAAAAACATCATTTGAGACATCGTGCAACATCATTTTTTAAAATCTGGAGGGGTCAGAGATACAGACTCGGGTATATTGCTAAAGAATGTACATGTCATTAAAACCACCTCCTTGTATCTACACTCACTGTCCATTTTATTAGGTATACTGACCTTACAGGTGCACTTTGTAGTTCTACAATTACAGACTGTAGTCCATCGGTTTCTCTGTGTATTTTATTAGCCTCCTTTCACCTGTTCTTCAGTGATCAGGACCCCCACAGTGCAGGCATTATTTGATCATTCTCAGCACTGCAGTGACACTGATGTGGTGGTGGTGTGCTAGTGTGTGTTGCACTGGTATGAGTAAATCGGACACAGCAGAGCTGCTGATGTTTTTAAACACCTCAGTATCACTACTGCACCTTAATCTACCAGCCAACAGCATCTCGTGACCACCAGGGAAGGACTAGAAGATAAACAACGCAAACTGTACAGCAGATGAGCTACTGTCTCTGACTTTACATCTACAAGCTGGACCAGCAAGGTAGGTGAGTCTAATAGAGTGATCAGTGAGCTAAGACAGTGTTTAAAATTATCAGCAGCTCTGTGGGGTCTGATCCACTGGTACCAGCTCAACATACTCTAACACACCCACCACCACCACATTAGTGTCACTGCAGTGCTGAGAATGATCCACCACCCAAATAATGCCTGCACTGTGGGGGTCCTGGTCATTGAAGAACAGGCGAAAGGAGGAAAACAAAGTATACAGAGAAACAGATGGACTACAGTCTGTAATTGTATAACTACAAAGTGCACCTGTATGCTCAGTGGAGCTGATTAAATGGTACAAACCGGATTCCAAAAAAGTTGGGACACTAAACAAATTGTGAATAAAAACTGAATGCAATGATGTGGAGGTGCCAACATCTAATATTTTATTCAGAATAGAACACAAATCACAGATCAAAAGTTTAAACTGAGAGAATGTATCATTTTAAGGGAAAAATATGTTGCTTCAAAATTTCATGGCGTCAACAAATCCCAAAAAAGTTGGGACAAGTAGCAATAAGTGGCTGGAAAAAGGAAATTGAGCATATAACGAACAGCTGGAAGACCAATTAACACTAATGAGGTCAATTGACAACATGATTGGGTATAAAAAGAGCTTCTCAGAGTGTCAGTGTCTCTCTGAAGCCAAGATGGTAAGAGGATCACCAATTCCACCATAAATGAGATACCAGGAGGTGGTTTTAATGAAGTGGCTGGTCAGTAGAAATTAATAGAAGTTCATTCCATTATTAATTGAATGTAAATTTTCCCTAAATTCTTAATCCCTCTTCAGAGTCAGTCTGGTTCTCCTGCGCACGTACCTGCACCTGTTAATGAGAGAAAAGTCCAGCCTGCACCTGAGACTGTGAGGTAAGTTTTTCTAATTCTACACATGTTGTGTGTTACAGGTATAAAATAAAAGACATCAGTATGAATGTGACAATTTAACTACATCCCCTGCAGAATGTTAGAACATGTACTGTCAGAATAAAAGCTAAACTCTGAATATTCAGTGAATTAAATGAGAAATGCTCATTTGAATGAAGAAAATGTTCATTCATTTTGACAACAGCTTTCCACAGCTCTTTAGCAACTCGGTCATTCTGAATGAAATGATATTGTAGTGTTGTATAGTATTTGCAGTTACACAAGCTGTTTGGTGGATTATTATACAGATTACTATGTTTACTACATTTTACTTACGTTTCCTTGCCTGCAGTGTGGATGTTTACTCTCTCTGTGCTCAATTAAAGACGTGAACAGTACAGCTGCTCGTGTGATATTAGTTTAGTTTTAAACTAAACATTTGAATAGTAATTAATGCAGAAATCCAGCTAATTCCAAAGGGTCATACTTATATATCTAGTTTATATATGATCTTCTCTTACCATTGTTTCCCAAAGGAGAACGGGGATTTCTAAATATCATAACATCAGAATCAGAATCAATTTATTGCCAGTGCACAATGTACAAGTACAGCGAAATTATCATCAGTCAGACGAAATCAGTGAACACTTTTATCAGTGATAAAAACAAACCCCCCTCAAACCCCCAGACTGCACCCAAACTGGGCACAGTTTGGGAACCCAGGAAGAAAATAAAAAAAGTCACCTATTTTCGCATAAGCACAGCCACAAGACAGCATGATGGGGATAAGGGCAGCAGTGGCAGATGCTCTAAGACTGCAAGGGAAGCTCAGCTTCCCCTAAAATGTCAAAAAATAAGTGATCAATAATATACTGTTGTGTGTACATGTCATTGACTAAATATGCGCTACAACGCGCTCAACTTTTGTTCAGAATCAGCTTCTTATCACTGGTAACGACGCGGCTTTCCTCTCACACACAATAAGTGGCTGGACAAAGGAAATTGAGCATATAACGAATAGCTGGAAGACCAATTAACACTAATTAGGTCAATTGACAACATGATTGGGTATAAAAAGAGCTTCTCAGGGTGTCAGTGTCTCTCTGAAGCCAAGATGGTAATAGCATCACCAATTCCACCATTTTTGAGTTACCCAGCATAAAATAGCAAAGACTTTTAAGTTATCATCATCAACCGTGCATAACATCATCAAAAGATTCAGAGAATCTGGAACAATCGCTGT
>BRDA01008740.1:12894-23058 GCA_036984385.1 Crenuchus spilurus
ATTCTGAATAAAATATTAGATGTTGGCATCTCCACATCATTGCATTCAGTTTTTATTCACAATTTGTTTAGTGTCCCAACTTTTTTGGAATCCCGGTTTGTACTACCAAAGTGTGTTTGTGTGTGTATAAGAGGTTTGTCAGGTTGTGGGGACATTTTTCCTTGCAGATCCCTGCAACATAAATCACAAAATTTGAAGATGAAGACATGTTTTGAGGTTAAAGTTAGGTTTCAAGGTTTAAGCCTATGTAATGTCCTCACAATTCACAGAAATGTGTGTGTGTGTAGGGGCCCTCGATGTGTGGCGAGGTTTGATTTCGAAGGTGAACGTGGTGATGAGCTGACGTTCAGTGAGGGAGATGTGATCCGGCTGTGTGAGTATTTGGGAGAAGAATGGGCTCGAGGAGAATTCCGAGGCAAAGAGGGGATTTTTCCTCTGAACTTTGTGGATGTGGTGGAAGACCTTCCTTCATCCGCTGAACAAAACCACAGCAACTTCCTGCTACCTGGTATGATCACAGACACACACAGTTGGAGCTCTTACAGCCATTCAGAATGCTACACATCTTTAGCTGCTCCAAAGCTCTACACTGCTGTGCCAGTGTGTGCACTCCCCTCCACTGGAATGTGATGAACATGCCCATCTGTTTGTCTTTCATTAAGGGCTCTGTTTGTGCGTTTCAGCTGTGGACAGTAGTTGACCTTTCACCGTGATTTAGGGACAGCTGCCCATAATAGACCATAAGTTAAAAAACTGCTTTCAGCTCCGGACAGACTGGGTATACAGAGGGTGAGGGGTGAGAGGTGAGGATGATTTGGGGTTGCAGCTTTTTCGGGCGCGTTGTTGAGGGTCTTTAACCTTCACTTTCTATTTGCCAGTCCATCCTGGAAGCCAGACTGACAGCTGTTGAACATTCTGGACTTTTCCAGATCATTCAGTTTGCCAGTCTGCACCTCTCTTACTAGTCAATACAGTGCAATTAAAGCAAATATCACTCAGATCTAGTACTTATACAGTCTGATATTGCTACTGTTAGAACAGAACGTTCATTTGATAAGCTCCCCCAGACAAAAAAGCCTTCAAGGGTCTACCAGCAGTGGCAAAAAAACCCATCTGCAGGAAATTCTCATCAGAATTGTGGCCGACAGCACTCTAATGTGCTATGCTGCTCCAAATGTTTATGATATGCACTTTCCTCTGCTGTATACTTTCAGAAATTCATAATGAAGGATCTGCATTAATGTCTAGAAACTATTCTTGCCTGGAAGTGAAACGATTTTCATTCACAAGCCGTGAAATCTGCTGACAGTCTGTCAGTTTTGTCTTTGGCCACGATTCTGATGAGTTTCCTGTGGACTAGATTTTTGCGACTGCTGGTAGACCGTTATGACTGTACATTTCAATACATCTGCAAATTCAGCTACTTCCTTCACACTCTGACCAAATGCAATCGCTCCTTTTTTCCATTAACATATATACCACAATATACTGTAAGCAAGGTGATATACTGCAATCAGAATTGTAGAATCTGCACCGGCAGATGCCATAGCACTACTCTTTTGTGTAATCTAAGGCATAAATATAGATTACAGCATTACTATCGAGTGCTGGGGGTTTAAACACAACAAAGCTAAATTTTCTGCTACCAATTTTAAACATAAAAATGTTTTCTCGGGCAAAATAAAAAAAATACGTGATCCTCAATATAATGTATCAGTATTTTTACATAGCATTTGGAATTACATTAGATTTTACTCAGTAAAGCTGCTGTTAATAGTGTATATTATTTAAAAAATACTTTCTAATTGAATAACTATATGATAAACTTTAGAAAATGAACTATTAAGCACATTTATATGTTCTTATTCTGGAAATTGCATGACCCTTAAATTGATTTCTTTACTTTATTTTAGGTATGGCTGCCTCATCCAGCATGCAAGCCTCTTCAACACCTGCTCAGGTAGCATTGTCACACCTGTGTTCATAACTTTCCATTTGGAAAAAACAATAAAAACAGCACAATAATAATAATTTAAAAACTATATACACTGCATATAAAGCACATATAAAATGATATATACTAGTCTTGAGCATGAAATTATACTAAAATTAATATTCGTAATGCAAGTACAGTATTATGTAAGCTTGAAGTATGTCATAGAGTGTTTAAATCTGCATTGTAGATGTTTTTCAAATGAAATGATCCGTAGTGTAAAGAATAATGGTGTATGTATTTGTGTGTTTAGGCTGAGAGTCGTGGGGTAGAGTGGGTCGTGGCTCTGTATGATTTCACTGCTGAAGCAGAAGATGAGCTGCAGTTTGTGCAGGGTGATATGATTATGGTGACGGAGCACTTGGATTCAGAGTGGTGCAGTGGAAGACTGAACGGCAGACGGGGAATCTTCCCCATCGCGTTTGTTCGTTCCTGCTCAGGTAAGCCTTTCAACACTGATATAAATTGTTAAGCAGTGACCAATCATGAGTTTTTATGGCCCATCATGATTTCATGCAATTTCTATTGACAAGGTATCAAATAAAATAACATTTTATTACCATAGAATTAACTTTTTTTACGTGGGGGTGCCCACATGAGCATGTACTTAAAATAATAATATAAATAAATGTAATTTATTATTGTTTTTGTTGTTTACATATGTACGTTAATGATGGTAACTTATTACTTTATGTATATATTAATAAACATGTATAAACATTAAATTAATAGTGCAGTAATGTCACTGCCACCTGGTGGTGATTGAGAAGTACACTTTTAGGGAAACTGCATGCTTTTTGCTGTTTATAGTTCATTGTTAAATATTGATGCACATTTTCACAGGTACAGTTGATTAAACCAGGCCAGAGTTGCCCTTTATGTATGTCAATACTCCATCAAATATGGAATTAGCCTTATGAGCTTTAATCAACGAGGTCCAGACTGTCCGCATGAAGAATCCAACCGAATGTCTCTGAGGGAAGACTAGCATCTACTGTCCGAAACCCACTTAATCTGTCCCAATATAGCATCACTGTATCCAGCCCATGAAGTCCTGCTGGATCGGACGGTTGGTGGTACTTTTGCTGGCGGCCTTAATCTATTTCTGAATGCAATTTTTATTTCAGATGTTTTTCTTTTCCTGAAAGTTTGGTTTTGTGCATGTATACAAAATGTATATTTAAAGTAAGATTGACAGAATAAAAGCTCCTACATGGTCAAAAGTGTGGACACCAACGTAATGCAAAATTATCTAGCTTGTGAACATAAAATAATGCACTAATTATTCAAAGAGTACAAATAAAGTGTCTCTCTCGGTCTAGTTCAGCACACGCAGCCACAGTTTTGGGAAAGTCTGCCGACTGACAGCCTCTACGAGGAGGCCAAGATACAGATGGTTCAGTGCTGAAAAGACTGGCTGTTCACAAAGCACTGCATTAAAGCATTTTCATGAACAGCTGTCTGGAAGGGGAAAATGTATTGTGCACAAGCAGCAGACGACTGCAGCCTTGATAAACTGTAAAGCAATAAAGAGAACTGGATGGTTGCTTGAATGTTTACCTTTGAGAGATGCACAAGATAAAATGGCACAGGACAAGCAAATGACAATGGCTGCGTGTTTTATTTTTTAAGCTCGTAAAACTGAATGCCAGGGGTGTCCAAATGCTCATGTAGCATATTTGACTGCGCGCAAGAGATTGTACTAGCTTCTATTTTATATATTTCCTTGGGATCTCAATGAATGTTTACAGTATTTATATGTACAACTGTCTACTTAAGACCTTGAATAACATTTTCTGAATAACATTTTCTGTCTTGTATTGAGTATGTAAATGCCATGTTGGACCTTTGTGCCATAACATTGCTTACACATAAAATAAAACTACCATCTACTGAACTGCACTGTATTACTGAACACAGGCATATCTACCACTAACCTACATGCATCCCATCAGCTGCATCAATGATATTTTGATCAAAATTCAATGTCAAATGTAGCAGTACCTGGCAGTTTTGTATTTCATTGTAACATGATTGTCCAGTTACACGAGTGTATGAAGACCAGGCTTTAGACTGTAACACAACCAGTCCATCATCCGAGTAATTTTCAAACTTTTGAAATATATTTCTCCAGTCAGAATGCGACCACTTCAGACTACCTTCTATTGAAATACCACAAAACCACAATAGAGATGTCAAATTTACACATTTTATTGACTGTGCATGTGTGTAGCAATTTTAAACACTCTCCTGGATGGGGGGCTCATATCCATCGGCTCTCTCCACCTTGGCCCCAGTTTCACCCTCTGCTGGTTTAGCTGAAGTACTGCTGCTTCCCTCACCATGCAGCTCCATCAGCTTACCCACTAAAACAGACAAGTAACATTTACACCATCAGCTTACTCAAAACAAGCCCCTCATTATGGCAAACATTGTCTCAAGACACATTAGTGTTGTACATTTTAAACTGTGGGTCAAGTCCTTCACTCCACCCAGCACTACAGCTGTATACTACATCAAGAAGGTATTTCAGTAAGAATGGTCAGCAAAACAAAAGTAAATCCCACTAGGAATAAGCCCTTATCCTACTGAAGGCCACCCAGTTTTTAAAGTTCATCTATACACTCCATAGACTTACATTCAAACTTGGGCTTCTTCAGCATTTTCACTTTCCTGACATAGACGTCATGCAGTGGATAGATGGGCTGACAGGCCTTCTCAATGTCTTTTCCCACACTGTCAGGGATCCTGTACGATTCAGAAGTAAAACAAATGTTTAACATCTTAAACTGATGAGTCAAGAAATGTTTAATCAGGTGATTAGAAAAAGTGACAATATCACAGCCTAGTTACACACCACCCACATACACAAATGTATATAGATCATAAACAAAACAATAAAGCTCAATAGAACACAGCAAGCAGAGCAGCTCATTACAACATTGTAACAATGCAGCAAGAACATAAATGTCATTAGAACATCACTGTCAGCACAGCTTGCTGGGAAGGTTTGTCAAATTACACAAATTATCAAAGGTAAATTACCCTTTGCAGCGTTAACATGCCTCGAATCTAAATACCATATTCACATGTATGATTGCTCAACATAAGAAATACATCACCCTAGATTCAAATGGTTTGGTTCGTTTTTACATGTACACTTAATACACGGATCATCAAATATCAAATAGAGGACCTGTTCAATACAGCAGTGATGAAGGCACTAAAGCTTCTATTACCTAAACAGACAGCTTGAGAATAATGTTTAATCTTTAAACATGACTAATTTAGATCAAACCAGAGGTGAGTGAAAAGGCAAAAATGACATCTTACTACAAAACATGCATCATGTTTACATCACAGATGGCTGATTATGCTCTCTGTAACAAAATGTGCAGGTGGTACCAACATCATGTTCATGTTTATAACCAATACAACAAAACACTCATGTAGTCCATCTCTAAACGCCAACACTACTGGTAAGGGCACTTACAGTTTGTTGACCACCTCCTTCAGGTCATTAGTCTGGACCTCACGGGTCATGATGTCCATCATCTTTTTACGGATCATTCGGACCTGCTGATGTTGAGCGTATGAGGTTTTCCTGATCTGATTGGTGCGTTTCTTGGTGAAACCAACACAGAACAGACGCAATAGGTAACCATCAGTGGTCTTCACATCCACATGAGCCTCAATCATGGTCTGGAGAGAAGAAGAAAATGTGCAAGGCATATTACAGCTCATGTAAAGCCTTGTAAACCACTCAGAAAAAAAGGATCTTCAAGAGCTCTTTAATAAAGAAAAAGGTTCTAAATAGAACCATCAATACTCAAAAGAACTCAAAATGGTTTGCATGATGAAATGGATTGATGAATGTATTGTAGGTGGTTCTATACAGAAACTTTCTGAAATTGGCTCTATACAGCACCAAAAAGGGTTCCTCATTACAAGCTTGACATTTTTACTACAGCAGAACCATTTTAAAAGGATCTGTATAGAAATACCTACAAGACTTTCCTCAATAAGAATGAAAAGAACCATTTATCCACGCAAAGGGCTGAGTGTTCATGGTTCTACATAGAGCCATTTTCTTTACTGAAGAACCATCATTAAGGAGTGTAGGCACAAAACATTAATATGTAATGTCAGCTTGTTTAGTGTATTGTTATAGAAGAGGATGATGGTAAAAAATCCTCTTCAAGACAACTTCACAATACTTCAGACCGATGAAGCTATGCAGCATATTTGCTGCACTTCAGCGCAAACATTGGACAGGTGACATTTGGAGTGACTGACTCCTTAAACCTTTACTTGTGTGTTGTGTGTCCAACCACACCTACCTGCCACTTCTTGACCATAGAGCACATCTTGTCACGGGTCAGGTCCATCCCGTGGAAGTTGGTCAGGCAGTTTTTTCCCTGCACGTCCTCTGTGATGAGCTTGAACTTACGGAAGGCTACCTCATCGTTCTGCAAATCAGCAAGACTAACCTCAAACACACGACCTTTCAGACCATCAGAGGCGATTCCTAAAGAAATGAGAAGGAAACATTTAAGTTACCTGGAGCTTCACGACTACAAAACGTTACCAGATCAGATGAGTTGATGCAATTAACACACTTCATCTGGAACCAAAACTATAGTAATCACATATTCCCGAGTGACTAAGTTCTGTTAAGGCTTGTTACAGCAGACCCAACCATTCCACAATGTCATATCTAGATGCTACCAAGTTTGAAAAATTTCACTACTCACTGGTTCCCTGAGTCCTGGTGACCAAAGTCTTGCCCAGGTTGCGGATGTTGAACATGGCCGGTGCTTTGACATCATACCAGTCCTTTTTGGAGAATGGGTCAACACTGCAAAAGAAATGGAGACGTTCCACAATCAAGTCAGTGCTTGGAAAGAGGCCCAAAACTACTAATGTGGTAAGTAAACTAATGTTTACCATAACACTGTGGTGAGGGCCTTAGATAATAGAAGAATACTGTATTCAAGCTCTACTGCGTAACTTCCCTGTATTTACTTATAGATAGGCTCAAGACTTAAAACAATGACATACTGACAAACTTTCTTGCAAAACAAAGCAACATAAGACAATTCATGATCTAAAATACAAGGATCTGAGAGTCAGTCCTGCTATCACAGGCTGGGAGAGTTTGCACACACATCACAGCTACACATGAAGGAAGTGCTTACAGGCAAGTTAGCTCACTTGGTTAAGGACACCCATTAACTCAGCCCTCAAAAACAAGACCGACCAAACGACACACGTGTTAGTTTTGCTCAATATCTGTTCAGCTCTTAAACCCGTTCATCAGCACTGAAGAGCGGCGCCATAGCACTCCACTATCAACTGGTTATCTGCTCCATCCATCACTTTTATTACACACAAACATCGCCCTGGCGTTTACTAAAGCCTTCTGAAGCAGAGTAGGTGTAAATTATTTGACTTACATCTTCTTCTTGGCCCCTTTTTTGCCTCCTTTGGTGAGTCTCTTGTTCTTACCGACCGCCATGATGAACGCAGGGAGCGAAAGAGGAGGAACTTCGGTAGTATCGCGAGACTTATGGAATCCAGACGTATCGCGACAATAACGTCAGCTAAACTCTCATATGCGCCATCTAGTGTTAGGTTTTCGGAACTGTTTACACGTTTTTATTTATTTTAAACAATAAATATATATCATGATTATTTATTTAAGCAAGTATTTTTACATGTAAAATAAATAAAAAACATTCTTACAATTAATTTTATTAACATCATTATATATTAACATTAGAGTTTATTTAAAAAATAATGTCATGATGAATGGATTATTTAATCAAGTATTTTTACATGTAAAATAAATGAAAAAACATTCTTACAATTAATTTTATTAACATCATTATATATTAACATTAGAGTTTATTTAAAAATAATGTCATGATGAATGGATTATTTAATCAAGTATTTTTACATGTAAAATAAATAAAAAACATTCTTACAATTAATTTTATTACATTATTATATATTAACATTAGAGTTTATTTAAAAAATAATGTCATGATGAATGGATTATTTAATCAAGTATTTTTACACATAAAATAAATTTAAAAACATACTTTTTCACGTAAAATAAAAACATTCTTAAAAAATAAATTAAATTTTATTAACATCAAAGTGTGATAACTGCTTTATTATTATTAGCAATATTTTAGTATAAAGTCTTTGTCAGAAATATTAAACCAAGCTTTGCATAATTTGGACATAATTAAGTGGTATTTGACCACATTTTAGACTTTAGTTTTTACAGATTAGTTTGATTGTACTTATTCATTTTCAAACTTGTACATTGCTGTCGTTTGCCCTATTATCTGTCCTTAACTGACTCTGTATGGTGTTTATGGATAAAGTAAATAGAGACACATTCTCTATATTACTTGTACCTGTACAGTCTGTGTATACAATGTATATTGTTTACCATATATTGCATATTGTCAGTAAATTCTAGGTACACTATTTGTATATTGTACAGTGCCAGTCAAACGTTTGGACACACCTTCTGGACATTCAGTGGTTTTTCATGATTTAAAAATGCTCTGTATTGTAGATTAATACTAAAGTCATCCAAACTATGAAGAAATACATATGTAATTATTTTGTAAACAAAACAGTGTTAAACAAACCAGAATATGTTTTATATTTTACATTCTTCAAAGTAGGCACCTCTTGCTTAGATGGCAGCTTTCTTGGCATTTTCTCAGTCAGCTTTATTAGGCAGTAACCTGGAATGGCTTTCAGTTAACAGCTGTGTCTTGTGAAGAGTTCATGACTTGTATTTCTTGCCCCCTTTATATGTTTGAGACATCAGTTGTGTGTCTACTTTAAAGAATCTAAAATCTAAAACATATTTTGGTTTGTTTAACACTTTTAAATTTACTACATGATCCCTTATGTGTACCTTCATAGTCTGGATGACTTCAGAAAACCTCACCTCTTTTTAAATACCTCACCTCTTTTTAAACACCCCCCACAATTTGTTTATTGTGTAAAGATACCATAGCTGGCAGTGACCAAACAGGTCAGTCTAGTTGTGTGTTTTTTGGTTCTGAGTGCAAAACAATGTCCAGCTAAGCAGTTACTGAAGGTCTTACAGTGACACACCAAAAACATAGGTAAACTCTCTTATATTTTATATTTATTACACATAAAGTGTTTTACTGTTGATAAGTATGGCTCAAAGCTCATGAAATCCAGGATCTCTTTGGAGCACTGGCGGTCCTAACCTGTTTGGTGCCCTGGGTAAACAACTCTTTCAGTGCCCCGCAACCATCCCACTCCACTTGGGGCGAACATTGCCAAGCTCTAAGCTATGCAATGGTCCCAAGAGTGCTTCATAGAACCTCTTGGGGGAGGGACTTGCCGTCCTCGTGCCACCACTGACTTCGTTGTGCCCTGGGCAGCTGCCCATATCTCCCATATAAGAAACCGCCACTGCTTTGGAGTTTCAGTAATTTATGATTGAACAGGTATCAGTATTAAAGCAAAAAAAAGGTTTGAAACATGTTAATTAAATATACAACTTTTAATGATGAAATTATAACCCAAAGTTAACTTTACAATATATTTACATTTTTGGAGATGCAATAGTATAAACCCCTGTCACTCCCTTTCTGTAAATCCATTTAAAAAACAATAACATTCATGTACATAAAATACAGCTATACACTCTTAAGAGGTTCTTCAAAGGTTCTTTAGTAATGAAAATGGTTCTGTATGGAACCATGAACACTCAAAGAACCCAAATGGTTCTTTGCATGATGAAAGGGTTCTTCAGATTGATGAGAAATGTGTTGTAGATGGTTCTATGTGTTGTAGATGGCCCCAAAAGGGTTCTGCTGTAGATGTCAAGCTTAAAATAATAGAGGAACCTTTTTTGGCGCTGTATAGAACCATCTACAACACATTCCTCATCAATTTGAAGAACTCTTTGGGTTCTGAGTGTTCATGGTTTTATATAGAATCTTTTTATTTACAGACCCTATCCACAGCGCCTGGGGAGCAGTTGGGAGTTAGGTGCCCTTGAGTAAGGGGATCAAATCAGTGACCTTCTGGTCACAAGACCAGATCCCTAACCATCAGATCACGGCTGCCCAGGGGTGTGTACTGTAGTAAATAACTCAATTTCT
>BRDA01008744.1:2788-32660 GCA_036984385.1 Crenuchus spilurus
AAGGTTATCGGATGTCTTGTTATAAAACAAGCAATGACTCACATTGACTCATAGCACAATAAACCTCAACTCTCAACAATTAAATAAATAATGTCTCATCTAAACATCCCTCACTTAACAACAAAAGTTAACAATAACTCTCAACTCCAAATAACACGATACTCAGTTACACTCAGTAACGAACAAAATATTGTTCTGTAGGCTATTGGAAAAAATTTAATTAACAAATGACACACCATAACAATAACACACTGTGCACAAGGCTTCCCATTTGTCTCGACCCGGTCTGAAAGCGGGGAAACTCTTCTGTACATCGTCGGTAAACATACACTTGCGCTTCGGCATGTTGCTTGCGTACTGACAGTCACGCTGCCCTCAGAACAGGGCTGCGCTCAGGGATTACGTCACACGCAGCACCATGAGCAGTGCCCTAGTGCCTGAAATTTGAAAAACCAGGACATTTCCTCACTTTTTAAAAAAAACCCGGGACGCCCGGGACAGGACGTGAAATACGGACATGTCCCGGGAAATACGGACGTTTGGTCACCCTATAAAGCAACCATAGTTTGACAGCATAGAACATATAAATGACTAAATTATAAAGTGGTAGGAGTCTATCTAATGCAAATTTCAACATCTGAACATTCTAAAAATTGGTGAAACCCATATTTTATCCAGGCAAACAGTACAGGCTGACACATATGGCAATTATCTTTTAATAACAAATGATCCCTTTTACTGAAGGTACACTTCAGCTAAATCGCAAACAAAAGCCTAATATGGCAGATGGAGAAGATGTGAGGAAAGCAATGTTCTCACAATCTAATTAAAAGCACAGTATGTAATATTTTGGGTTCTCTTTTAGCAGAATTTAAGATAATCACTAATAAAAATGATTAAAAACACATCTAATCATTATAAACTAAGAAGTTGTTTGATCATTTTACCTTAGAATAAGCTGTTTATATCTACACTGAACGCGGGTCGAACACCGACTGAGGCCGCCATGTTGCATCACCATGTTTCTACAGTAGTTCGAAAAGGACAAACAAGAAGCTAGCGAACTGAAAAGCTGTTTGTGTTGTAATGACGAATTGGCCACTCAAATTCGATGGCGCTGTAGCTTTGTTTTACCGTTGGCTGACATAAAACAGGAGAAGAAGAAGACATACACATATACCTCAATAAAACCTCAATAAGAAGGAATACACAGAGGAGAAGCAAGAATAAAGGTTTTTTGGTTTATTTGTTAAGATGGCGGAACATTCTTATGCTCGTCAACATTCTTATGCTCGTCTCAGACAGTGGCTGTCAACACACAGTTTGTACACCAACCTTCACTGACGTAGATTATTAAGCTGCCCCTTCTGGTTTTCCCGGACTGCTGCTTACAGTCCGCTCAGAAGAGCTGCCGGCCGGCAAGCTGAAAGGCCGCATCCGGCATGCTCTGGTTCAGCCATGTTTCTGTGAGACAAAGCTCTCAGATGGCTGTGGATATGATCCCGGCTTTGGTGCCATATCTCTCTGTTAGAAGTAAGGATGTTAATTAAAATTCTCATTTAGGAGGGAGAGTGGGATGGACACCTTCCATGCCATGCATGACTTTAAACCATAACGTCTTAGTGTATTAGCCACAGTAACCTTGGAAACAGTGGTGCCAGCTCTCTTCAGGTCATTGACCAGCTCCTCCGGTGTAGTTCTGGGCTGATTCCTCACCTTTCTTAGGATCATTGATACACCACGAGGTGAGATCTTGGATGGAGCCCCAGTCAGAGGGAGATTGACAGTCATGTTTAGCTTCTTCCTATTTCTAATAATTGCTCCAACAGTTGATCTTTTCAATTGCCCCGTAGTACTTTTCAGCCATGAGAAGGTTTACAATCTTGTCTCTGGTGTCCTTGGACAGCTCTTTGGTCTTAGCCATGTTAGTAGTTGGAGTCTTACTGATTGTGTCGGGTGGGCAGGTGTGTTTATGCAGCTATCAACCTCAAATAGGTGCTTCTAATTTAGAATAATAAGTGGAGTGGAGGTGTACTTTTTAGAGGCGGACTAAAAGGTCTTTGAGGACCAGAATGTTTGCTGATTGGCAGGTGTTCAAATACTTATTTGCAGCAGTAACACAAAAATAAATGATTAAAAAATCATACATTGTGATTTCTGGATTTTTTTTTTGATTATGTCTCTCACAGAGGACATGCACCTAAGATGAACATTTCAGACCCCTCCATGATTTCTAAGTGGGAGAACTTGCAAATTCGCAGAGTGTTCAAATACTTATTTTCCTCACTGTACAAGCTGGAATCATTTGTTGAATGTTTAAGCTGCTGAGAGTGTGCATCAAGCTGTACTGAATGCATTGTTTATGAATATAATGCTGAATTTCTTTCCTGACGGTTTCATTATGGAACTGCCTACATGACCTTGTGGTTTTTGAAGCCTTTATTTACGTGAACTGTGATTTGCAGTTGCTGAAGTATACTTGTTCATACATATAATGTACAGTATAAGTATATATTAGAAGATATAGTAGTTGTTATTAATAGACAAAGGATAAGAAATTAGCCAGCACTAGCTGTCCACTAGTAATTCCAATAGGAAGACCAATGCCAGTGCATTTCACTTTGGTAAGGACTTCCTGGAAAGCAGTAGCTATAAACCACATATTCCTGTGCACAGGAGAGTCATCATATTGATATGTTCAATAAGACTTAAAGTGGATAGTTATCTTGTTTGTTCCGCAGAAGAGGAACAGTGGTAGATAAATATGCTTCATTACTAGGAGCAGTAGTCTGACAACACTATAGGAATGATTTGTGCAAAGAAAGAAAATTGCATTTCGATTGTTTTCAGATAAAATAATAAATTGAACATTTGTGTTTACATTTATTTTTCATGCCACTTGCCTAAAATTTGCTATCATTTTAAATTCGACATGTCAGTTTTGTTTTGTTTTGGTAGAACATACAAGGCAGTAGTATGCAGGACCACCATGATATGCTGAATTTCCCCTGTTCTCCAGGTACAGTTATAGTCTGCAGTCATTGCTGCCATACCATACCAGACTGAAAAATAATACCAATGCCAACACTTTAGATTCTGCACTGGAGGTACAATGCTAATGATAAAATATAATGGAGGCATAGATGCCCCCTCCACACACACGGAAAGATCACTTTCCCATGTTTCAAACAAGTCGGTGCCTTCACTTTACCCATAATCATGAAACTATTCCTTTGGGATGCTGTCACTTGCATTGTTATTTTTGTAGCTGAGTCATGCTGTTATCAATGCTATCACCTAGAAATACAACTGCCCTCTCACGTAGAGCTTACCCACACAGTGAGTTTGCCTGAATCTAAGATTATATTATACGCCACTTATCCATGTAGATTACTGTTCCTTCTAACATACTGAAACGTATGATCGGATGAAATATAAAATCTCCCAAATTTGTGAGCACGATTTCCCACAGCAGGAGTTATCTTGGCTTGCCTTCTTTCACAGCAGGGAGTCTGACTGCAAAGTGGGGCTTACTGGAGGCTTTCACTTCACACTCATCAGGATTCAGAGCTTCTACGTTAACACGATCCAAGAAAATACATGCAGTTTGGATGTGCATATCGGCATGAAGACATAAAAGCAGTGTTGGTCTTTTTCCCCAATAAAGTCTCTGTGTGTATATAATGTGTGAACATTTTTACATTGAGGTTTACTTTTATATAGTGTTCAAGGATGGCACGGTGGCTTTGGGTTCAAGTCCCCAACTGGGTGGAGTTCTTAGTGTCTCCCACAGTCCATAAACATGGAGGTCAGGTGAACAGGGTACTGTAAATTGTCCTGGTGTGAGTGTGTATATGTGCCCAGTGATGGACTAGCACCCTGTCCTGGGTTCAGCTAAGATAGTGTAATGCCCTGCCCTGCACCAGGTGAAGGGGTATGAGACTCACCACAACCCTGATCAGAACTAAGTCGAAGATAATGGATGGAAAGTGTTTGGGTGCTTCAATTCACCAATATTACTGCATGTTAGTAATACAACATACTGAGACACATGCAGTTCAACGTATGATTACACTGCAAGATTTATTGCTTTTGGATCAAACATTCATTTCAAATATCTCATCTCTCTGCCATCTTTGGTTGTAAGAATAATCGCCCACACTCACAAGTGATCAAACTTTCTAAACGTTGACCCCATCGTCAGGAGAGAGCAAGTTTGTTTCCTGCTGTTGCCACAATCATCCATATTCAGGAGTTCTAGCTGAACTGACCTCACTGTCTCTGGGTAGGTAGAATGGCTCCACTTCTCCCCATTATTCAAGCTCAGTGATAGTCACTGCACAAATCTGTTCACAAATCGAATTGGCAGTTAACTTTCTCATCTAATGACGACAGAGGCAACTTGAAGAGATGCAGTGGTTGGCTTCGCATATGTCATAGGAAGCATGTGCTAGCATGTGATGCGGAGGCCAAGCTAGTGGGTGAGAACTGGCAACGACTAATTTGAGTTTTAAAAAAGAAATTGCCTACATAAACATTATACTGAGCCAGTAAACACTTCTGGTTAGCACACTCTCTACAGCATCACAGTATCACCTTCAGCCTTCTGTTTCCTCCAGACACTGCTCACGGTTGATTTTGGAATTTTCACTCGCACTGCAGTAGCTCCTAGACATGCAGTTTACCATCATCCCTCTCCAAAACTCTGCTACTTCATGAATTTTCCACTCTTATTATATAGAGTGCTTTCAATACTGAATGTAATTTGCATATTTTCTATAAAATTTGTACTTGACCGCATTGCATATCTGAGAATATGCATTCTATGAATATGATTACTTCTAATTATTCTGTGACTTCTATACAATTGCAAACTAACTAACATGACACTGATGCAATAAAAGTCTTTATAAAATATATGAAACTCCATTCCTCTCATTTTGTTGATGTTTTAAATGTGAAACAGAAAATAATGCATCACTTTATCCATGTATAAGCTATAAGCAGCTCATTAAAAATGTCATGTAGCTCTGTTGTTGTTTTTTTTAAATAGACCTTATTATCTAGTTACAATGACCTTCACTGTTTATTTAAAACTATTTTGCCAATATTGCTAAGAAAGTTAAGGCAGTTAATCGGAGATCCAGTTCACAGAAGTAATAAAACTCCTAGACGACCAGTTATCATTTTCTACTTGACTTGGTTGTGCAGGTTCCTCATTTTCAACATTCAAAGGATCCGACCTTTTCTAACTCAGGATGCTGCCCAGGTGCTTGTCCAGTCTCTCGTCATCTCAAGACTTGACTATTGCATCTCACTCCTGGCTGGTCTTCCTATGCGAGCCATCAGGCCCCTGCAGCTGATCCAAAATGCAGCTGCTCGGCTGGTCTTCAATCAACCCAAGTTCTCTCACGTCACTCCACTGCTGCGTTCACTTCACTGGCTTCCTGTAGTTGCTCGCATCAGATTGAAAACCCTGATGCTCACCTATAAAGCAAAGACTATACCAGGCCCTCTCTACCTAATGGCAATGATCAAGTCTTGGGCCGCACCTCAAACCCTTCGAGTGATAGTTTTGTTCTAACAGTGTTTGAACTGAAGAGTAGTTTGGACTCCAACCTGTCTGTACTAGCTGAGATAATTCTCTTAATGGAAACAAAGTACTGTCGTCTGGATAAGAGTGTCTGCCAAAGGCTGTAAATGCAAATAGAAAAAAATATTAGATGGTAATTGAATGGTCAGTTCTCATAGACAATGTGTTGTATGTGAGAAGAGGTGCAGATGTGAGTGACTCTGACAAAGTCAAATATTCATGGACAAAACCAAATCAGAGCATTTTTGAAACCTGTGACTTGCTGTTGGTCAGCAGTGATCAGTACTTACTGACAATGGCCTTGAAAGATCACAATATAATTGAGCATATTGTATGTGTGATGCTCTGAAATCTGATCTGTGGCCACTTCACCTTGCAACTTACAGGATCTGCTGCTAAGATGATAGGTGAACAGGTCTCCATAATATCAACATGTATTATTGCACAGATCATTCCCACACACTTAAAATTGTTTACTTAAATGAATGTGATTCTTTTTTGGAATCACATACAAACCCTATTTTCAGAAACGTTGGCACACTTTATAAAAATCCAATAAAACTGAAATTTGTCATTTGTTAATTCACTTCTAACTTTTATTTATTAATGTATAAACCTTAATTATATTTGTGACATAAATAAATTTAGAAATTAATACTTGACACAGAGTCTAAATAACCTTGTTCTTGAAGTTTCCATGATTAGCAGTTTATCTGGTCATTAAGACTGAGTATGAAATTTTACCAAAAGCTGTGCAAGAAAGGACCGATATTGGTAAAGGTCCTGAGAGAACTGTCAGACACCTGCCGTCCTCCTGGATCAGCGCATCCAATCCTGCCGACTACGCCAGAATTGTGGTGGAATTTTACCTACTAATGAGAGTCAGACACCAGAGATGACTTATCAACTAGTAAGCTTTATGTATTCTGCAGAAGAGAGTATGCTGGATAGCAGCAGGACTCTGAGATTGTGAGCCAAGAAGCTGGCTTTTTAAACACATGAAGGTTACATTATGGGCTCTTGCACACACACACACACACAGGTTTCCATATTCCAATCAGTGGTTATCTAGAAGAGGAACGTTCTGTTCTTCTTTACTGTAACATTTAGAGTGTGGGTGGTTGGGTCATCTGCTGAAGTTTCTTTGTGTGTGTGTGTCCAAGAGTCTTACAATCTTACAGAACAAAGATTATAGTATCAGGCGTTTAAGAACAACAAGTACACAAATACATATTTTTCCATAACAGCTGCTTGTTTATGTGAGTTAACAGTAGTCTTTTGCTTAATTATTCTGTATTGTATTGAAACTGTATGTGTGTATTTTGTCTGTATCGTATCCAGGAGTTAAGATATACAGTATGGCAGATATCCATCATATTCCGTTATTTAATAGAATAACATTGATCCTCAATTCAGCAGAAAGCATTGCAGGACTTACAAACTGTAAGAAACCAAATGAGAACCAAACATGAGAATTAACATGAGAACCAAATTGAACATTCAATGTTTCTTTACAAGACATGTAACAGAACACAGATTAACTACAGTGGGTCCAGAAAGTATTCATACCCATTGAACTTTTTCGCATTTTGTCACCTTACAACCACAAACGTAAATGTATTTTATTGAGATTTGAAATGATAGACCAACACAACGTACCACATAACTCCCACTGTATTTTCCAGAACCTGCCAGGTTGAATGGGTGAGTAAAACCTCTGTGTATTCTGGATGGATTTGAATAATGATTGAGGGCATGTGTTGTGTGTGGGCTTGATTAGTCAATAAGATGTTTTATTTCAGTATGTTTTGACTTGATTTTGAAGCTCCACTGCTCTGGGCCAGACTGTGGCTCTGTATAAACATGGGCCAATGTGTCATGACATATTTTGTTTATCCTTAATCATTTCAGAGCTGAGGAAATGCTTAAGAGAGAACCAGAGAGACTACATTACACACATTCCAAATATGGAAATAAGACTTTCCAAAGAGCCATATCTTTTTCTTAACATGCATTCAGATGTTTGAGGTCTAGACATTCGTTAAGTTCATGCAAATAAGAGATGAGGATTAGCTTGATCAGACAATCATGATAGTATAAATTTAGCAGAAAGCATCCCACAGAAAAAAAAAAACTATCAAGAAGCTGTAGTTTCTCCTTGACAACAATTAGATCATAAAGGACCACAAATGAACCTATACTGTAATCATCAGTAATATATACAGTATTATATACTCAGTAATATTACTTTTCCTCTGACAATAATAAGTAAATACAAATATATATATTACTTAAAAGACCTCAGTAATCTCATGTCTTTTTAGTTTTTGTACAAATCTCTATAAATCTCACATTGTGCTCAGATTGTAAAACTAATATTTCCTAAAGACAGAAATCTAAATATGAAAACCATTTCTAATCCAAGACTAAAACTCAATTGAATAACATTTATAGTATTTATCTGGTTCAGTAGTATATTGTTTTTCATTTTTGACTGATGCTATTTCTCTAAGAATCTCCTTCAAGTCTCCCAAAAACAGAGCAACATTTTCTTCTGGGGTAAGATAATTTCTCTTGAGCACTCTTTCATGGTGAGCCCCAAAACACAAACTTTTTCACATTTTTATTGATATGAGACACTGCAAATGCATTGATTGTGTATTCTTTGCTGTATGTTGACTCCTCTGTGCTTGCATATCTTATTACTAAGAGGACATTACCCACTGGTTAATCAGTCTGAAGTAAAGCAGAGAAAAGTCTAATTTGAAAGATTCCAAGACACTCTGAAAAGATGCAGACTATCTGACTGTTCTGCTGCAAGACATTGTTGATTGTACTGTGTAACTATTTACCCTGTCTAATAGCTCAAACGCTTGCACTAATGTGAAAAATTTATCAAACTTGGTCACCATGAACTCATTAAAGTTTGTCAACCTCTCAGTTAACACTAAATTGGGCAGCGTCGTGATCTTTTCTCTTCAGCTTTAAGTAAATATTTTTCAGATGGTGATGTAGGACCAGATTCTTTCATCCAGATCTCACCTATAATGTTAACACTGTGTAAAGCATCTTACTTTTTTCTAAAAACATCTCTAAAGAATGCTAATCATTAAATGACATCATTAAAGAGTAGTGATTACTAATGACATCATGAAAGAATAGTAATAACTAATAACCACTAAAGAGTACTGTTTTGTAAATGACATCACTAAAGAGTACTGTTTTGTAAATGACCACTAAAATTTAATGGTTGTTAAGTGACATCATAAACATGTATTGGTTTATCATGTGTGTCTGGTGGACAGCCTGGGTTAACTGATCTACATATTCAGCTTTTACTTCATGTTTATTGGTTTATAGTCCTCTTTTAATGACAGATTCACCAGTAAGACTTTAATTGTGACATGCATTGTGACGAATGACAGTGGAAGGTTTGTTGATCAGTTAAAGAGTTTCTGGGTGTGTCATAAATCTTCAGATAAACAATGCACTTGAAATCAGAATGGTGAATAAAATAAGTAAGCTTGTGTATTGTACAAAAGTTCTTTGAAGCCTCCCCCCTTCATATTTCAGCAAAAGAACAATGAGTGCAATACCAACTATTGTTCTCTCTCCAAGGTCCCGCTTCATTATTCTTGCAGCTGAACCCAGAAAATATGACAACAAATATCTCCCATCATCCACACACTCTCTCTCTTTCTCTCTCTCTCTCACACACACATACACAAACTCTCTCACTACCTCACACACACACACACACACACACACACACACACACACACAAACTCTCTCACTCCCTCTCTCTCCCTCTCACACACACACACACAAACTCTCTCTCTCTCTCTCTCTCTCTCTCACACACACACACACACTCGCTTTTTTACACACAGACACACAAACTATCTGTCTCTCACACTCAAACCCTCTCACACAAACTCTCTCTCCCTATCTGCCTCTCTCTCTCTCTCTCTCTCTCACACACACACACACACATACACAGACTCTCACTCTCTCTCGCACACACACACACACACACAGATACTCTTTCTCTGTATTTCTCTCTCTCTCTCTCTCTCATACACACACACACACACATATGCAGTCATGGACTCTAGCAAATACAAGATTTCATATCAAATCCAGCTCTCTATTCCTGGAGGTCACAGGTGTATATATCATAATGACCCAAAGCAGGCACTCAAATCTACACACAAGTAGTACACCTATTTCAGTGGTCATACCAGTTCTCTCTGAGCTGTAGAGGACCATCAATAAGTTATGCCAAAAGGATCTGGATATATTTTCTATGGAAGAATGTTCTCAGGTTCATTTATTTTCATGGTGTTCTCCCACCTCATCCAGAGAAGCCCCACTACAGTTTGCTTCAAAGCATCCTCTTATGCCATCCTCGCTGTAAGAACAAGCATATAAACATCAAAGCCATTCTAGCCTTTTTTGCTCTTCTTCACTAAAGGTGCCAGTAATTCTAGTTGGAGCTGTATTCAGAGCCACTCCAGTGACTCCAGCTGTGTCTGTTCTGGCTTTACTCTCTGCAAATACTTAACTGTGTAATTATTAGTGCTATTCATCATATTTCAGTGCAACCATTTAATTGACACCACATAATTGCAGAGAATAATGTACAATTCTACTGAGAGAACAGACTGACAGCGAGAAGTGTACAATGCCTGTGAAACATCAGCTATGAAATGTTGTGCTTCGTCCTGTGTAAACAAAATGAAAACCAGCTGGTAGTACATGGTCCTTTTTACAGTGTTCTGGTAAGTGAATCATGATCTAAGACACACCCATACATAAATACGCACACACATTCTCTATCGTTTGTGATGTGTTTACTGTGCATCATGCCCTATGCATCAATAGCTGTCTAAAAATGATTACCTGCAATAAAATGTGAATGAAATCTGGTGTGTTGCATTTTTCTTGGTAAGAATGACCTTGAAACTTGATTGAAAAGATAAATATGATCAAATAAAAGAGAATTACTGATAATTAACTGAGCTGCTCTGCTCATAAGGTTAAATGACACCTACGTAGGCTCATCATGACAACTGATAATGATGTATAAAGGGTTATTCCAATAGATATCATCTGTCATAAAGGCTGCTTCTGTCAACTCCATCAACAGAAGCCTTTGTGGCAGATGACATCAGTTGGAATAAGCCTTAATAACTGTTTACATAGCTTTATATCAGTTATACCTAGCTTATGGAGGTGCATGGTTGCCATATGGGGGTAGAAGTTAGGATGATTTTAAGGGCCTGACTGGCAGGAGCCCTATAATATATGAGAACATTTTTATTATTTCAATACTAAACTATTAAACTTTCATCGTTCATAGAATATTTAAAATGTTGGATTTTATTTTATTTTTCTTGTTTGGCAAAAAGTAAACATCCAGAGCCTCTGAGCACCTGCCGCCCTTCTACATACAGCCCTCAAAACAGGTGTGAATTGTCCTTGGGAGCAGTGCATAAACAAGTTGGAAGTGAAGCATTATGCTTACCAGAGACACAAAGAAAGAAAACAGACCGGAGAGAGAAAGAAAAGGTGAACATTAGTTATGTAACATCACAAAAAAAAACAGTTCAGTGTTTACATTTCAGTCTTTTTTTGGTTCACATTAAATCAATGCAACAATATTAGGAGCTATTCATACTAAATGATTTGTCCTCTGACAGGACAAGCAGAAGCAGTTTCAGGCTTAGCTGCCCTGCGTCACTGTCCCCATATCACAGTTCTACTGCCAACTGATGGAAGTGAGCAGCACTCTGTTGAACGACTTGACAGTTTGCACAAATGCAGGATCTCTGTGGGAATTTCTTGTATTGTTATTATTAAAACATCTTCACAGTTAAATTGTTTACAATAAAAAGAATACACTGTAAAAAAATATGGCTTCTTATAGATGGTATCAGTCTTGCTTCAAATTGTGAATTCTACTGTATGCACAATGTTACGCTTTCAGACTCTAGTGGGACCCAGTGAAATGCCTTTTCACAGGGCCACAAATCTGTGGCAGTGCCCCTGTGTAGGTATCATTTAGCCTTATGAACAGTTGCCAATTTTTTTCTGATATTAAGAGGGCTTCGTTCTTTGTCTTCACAGTTAAACATCAAGTAACATAATAAATGTAAGTATTTAAAGATTTGAATAAATACTCATATTTGAGTACTTGTGAAATGTATTCCCTGAACTGAACACACTGTTTTGTTGCCAGCTGTAAGTCAAAGATCATTTTCATTAGAAATATACAACATTTCGTCTTTATTAGCATGCAATAAGCAGCTCTTTACATGATTTACTTTTGCTTATGTTAAACTGAAAACATGAATATGAGAGCAGGGAAATGGGAGAATTCTTGCATAAGAAAAAAAAGCTCTAGGATGGTGAGCTGGATGGATAACCTTTTGTATTAAACCTGGCTACACTGGCTGGTTCTAAACGATTGTGAATGACACAGGGTTTTGTTACATAATGTGCCTCCATGTTGCAGACCTCATGGGAAGAAGCTAGAATTTGATTCATTTGAATTTCTAATGAAAACGCTATCAAGTCACAAATTTGAAATCTACATTGGAACTCATCTGAAACCAGAGGATTACAGCTACTAGGGTCGATACAACTGCATAAAAAGACTCCCGACGCATCCATTTAATCTAAGGGAACCTAAGGGATAAACATACCCTAACTCTTTGGTTATTAACCTTTGAAAAGCCTTCTTAAATCTGCACTTTAACAGGATCTGGCCCAAGGTATATGTGCAAGACTAATTAAGAATGCAAAAAAAATACAGAATACTAATTAAGTCCCCTTCCACTATAATTCTTAATGTAAGCACAGTATAAGACAGTATGATTACTGGCATTTTAAATCCCATTAACAGGATGTTCCTGTATAACAATTAATAGGGCACATTTGCATTCTGCTACAGTATCTGTTAAGCAATTAGGCATTAAGAATGCACGGATGTGTACATTTTAGACACTGCAGGATTTTGGGAGAAATGTTCATTTGACTCTTATAACTCAATTGTAAAAACTACTTGGGAGGATGTCACCAGGCCACTCAATGCCTACTTCAATTTAACAGTACTACTCTTCACAAAGTTCCTAGCGAGTTCTGCCACTGGCAAATAAATAAATCAATAACAAATAAACATTTCAACAACGGCTCAGCAATCTCACTGGGATGAATCCTGTGCCTCAAGCTGGACAGTGGCATGCTGTGAGGAACTAGAGTGCCCCCATACGTTACCATCTGTCATTACAGAAAGAATAGTCAGATCTAAATACAGAACTGAGGTTATATTTAAGAAATCAAAACTGCTTTTTGTTAATTCACCCATTATAATGACCAGCAGTTATACTGTCTTTAAGCACAGTGCATAAACTCAGTGGATCACATGCTGTTAAAGGACAGCAAACCTATAATAAGCATTACAGCTACTTAGCTGTACACAACAAAATCCTAAGTCAGTCAATACAAGACATTTTTAAATGATCAAAAAAAGTTCCAAAAGGTTCCAAAAACAAGTTTATTTTTTGACATTTTAATCTTTTAATATATCAAATATTTTACACCATATAAAATTCAGTCCTCAATAAGGAAGTTGATTTTTTTTAATAAAAGCAAAATGAGAAGAGAGTTTACAATTAAGAACACAGAGTACAACTGACCCAGAAAAGGGATGATAGGAAATTTCCAACTTACACAGACAGCAGAGCAAGCTGTATAAAATTATGGCCGGTAATTTCAACACCTTTATGATACATTGAAGGTTAGGAGGACTGCAGAGATGTTGACCCGAACAGCTGACTGATAAGAGGCCAAACATTCTGTATAAACAAAGCAAAGAAAACTGAAATTTCCAGCTACATTTTCTCATGATTGATGATAGATAATGACAGGAAGTTAACATTTCCACTAGTTTTGCTCGCTGCCTGAGGAAACTTTTTTTCATCAATGACCTTTAATTCAGTCAGAATATTAAAAAGGCAAACAAAAACAGGAATTTAACAAACAAAAAAGTTATCTTCCATCTGCATTTGAGTCATCAGTCTGATGTGATGCTGAGTGAACTCCCTGAACAGGAACCATTACATGGATAGAGGGCTTACTGGTGTCACATTGATCACTGTTTTATTTGCCTCATCTGCTGCTTGCAGAGAAGGCCAACAGTCAACACAGCTAAACACCATCAATCACCACCACATTGCTTACCCTTCAGCACATTTCTAAAAGTAAATACAAAGAGGCATCACATAAAAGTGTGTGAGTGTGGAAAGAAGGATCAGTCATCTGGCTCAGTAACACACTGCTCCACTATTTCTCGCAGATTAGGGTTCTCCATTGCTGCTGCTACTCGTTCCTTATCATTGATCTGTTTGTTAACTGCATGACAAAAAACAACAACACATTCATTAACCACCGATCTAAGCCACAGGCTCCATCTTAAGCAGATACAATCTCACAATGAGAGGACAAGAGGAGAGATGAGAGTAAATTTGCAATTCTATCAAAGTCATATACATGATGGTACTAAATATATCTGCTGCAGAAACAAGATTAGCAGTTACAAAGCTCTACTCTCTTTTGTGGGCACTTTCAGACGGAAATATGCTCGTCTTCAACACTTACTGTCTTCTTCAGTTGAATGTGTTCCCTCAGTAATGTAAATTTCCAACTGTAAACAAAGACAGATAAAGGTAATCAGAATATGCAGTACCTGGAAAAGAAAGAGACTGAGAATGCACAATCAAACTCTGAGAATTATCACTAAGCATGATTTATTATATCTCTTTAAAGATCAGAGCATTAAGAGACAGAAGAAATATGCTACTACACTGATTGCAATCTCAATTTTCTCATTACAGAATGCTAAAAATAGTACACAAAGTACCAAGTAACTAGGTTAACAATGCTAATGTTCCTGTATACAACAGGAAATATTGCAACTTCAATGAAAAGGAAATGACCCATAGACAGTTGTAATGCGTTATTTGTGTTTAAACCTTTGAACCTTACCTTGTGCTTAAATGGAAGGCAGCGCTGTAGCTTCACTTGTAAGCAAAGGCCTGCAACACAAACCATTGATTAGAAACTTAAAAAAGGAACTTTGTGCAAACTGTCAATTAGGACATTAATAAATCTATATTTCCATGCAAGTATCAAATTCAATGGGAAAATTACAAGATCTAAAAAAGACAACTACAAATACATTCTGTTAAATGCATAACACCTTGATGTATAAATCAGCTTATTATATCTAGTCTAGTTGTGTGACATTAGTGACATTTAAATAATATACTGTCCAAATTACTGTCAACAGCACAGTGCAGTGTGACTAATTCTGCCATAAAAGCCTGTTGGCAATTTCCCTCCTCACTCTCTCTCAACCCTCTGGAGTCGGCACTCCCACCAGCAGAATATTAACAAAATTCCATAAAACACTTATACAAGATGGAAAGATTTTATCCTAGAAACAAAACAAAACATAGCCCAGAAACCTGAAAGGGTCTACTTTTCATATATATAGCATGTCAAGCTACATCAGAGTGTCTGAAAAATCCTCAGACTGCAAGAAGTTAAACCTGGAACCTGAGTGATTATAAGGCAAGTTTAACAACAATGGAAGAACTTGTTTACTCCTTCACCTCACTTTTCCCTCCTTGCCAATATAAATAATTGCCACCAGAATTACACCTAAAAATAATACTAATAAGTCTCAAATAATAATTTTTTTAAAATACTTTGAAAATTTGGTTTGGGTTAAAAAGCTACAATTGTAGTATCTAGAATTACAAAAAAAACTTTTATAGCATAAGATGAGCTAAGCAGGAGCAGGAATCAGTATTATCAGGATATCAAACTATTTGATTAACTACATTCTAGAATGATAAAACAATTCTGGAATGATGGTATTATCCAAGGGTGGTCCAACCTTTTTTGAAAAGGTCTGGAACATTGCTCCTTTTCATTAATGAAAGTAATTCAAAATGTGTTGGAAGAATCTCTCTCTCAAATATATTTAGATTAGATTACATTAAACTATTAATCCCTTTGGGAGACTCCTTCAGGGAAATTCAGTTTCCAGCAGTTCACAGAGCAGAAAAAAACTGTAGCACCACAGAAGGTAAAATAAAAAATTTAAGGTAAAAGGTAAAAAAAAAAAAGATACTATAAACAATTAATAAACATGGTAAATCTACTCTCCTTAAATTAAAATTATTATTTAAATAATTTAATTAATTGTAATTTAAATGTAACCAACCTTTAAGTTTTCACTGCTATAAGTAATTGTCTTTAACTGTAAAATGTCAAGGGAAATCATTTTCCTTTAAGCTGATGAAAGTCTTTCATCAGATTGCCAACACAATATCCAGTTTCCCCAAAACATTATATGATTTTTTAAATTATTATTAGTGTTTTTTTATGCTTTTCTGGAGCAGGAGCAGAACCTTGTGTCTATTTTCCAAGCAGCTGTCTCATGATATAGTACAATTAAAAGTGATGATTTGCCAAAAAAAAATCTACAAGTACACAAATGTACTCGATCAGTCAAGATAATATTCTTCTTTCTTAAATTAGCTTTTTACTGTTTTGCATAGTGGGACAATCTCTATGTATATTTTTTGGTGAACCATTCATTTAAAGTGTCTGCAAGTGGCAGTTACACTTATCTTTTATACACACCTATCAGTGTGGCCAGAGAGCAGTGTGGTACTGTGGGAGAGAACTTGATAATGATGAGATACTCATCATCCCCTAGATCCTGAACTTCCACACACTTTTCAGTCACAACGTCCAGCTCCTCCAGGGTGTTTGGCTTCTCTGGATCCCGAATCGTGCGAATAACATCTGAGGAGAAAACACAACTTTAGAAAACTGTCCACAAAGTTATAGTACCGTGTTCAGACTTTTCTTGAAACAGCCAGCTAGCTAGCTAGTAACTGTTACTGGTTCGACAGAAAGTCAGTATTATTACGTAAACGTGTGTTTTTGTTATGTCCTTGTAATGCAACACATTCAATCTTGACATTTCAGTTAAACTTTTCAGAGCTTTCACTACATGATCATTAAGATTTTTCTGTGGCTAGGCTAAACGTTAGCAGCCTGCTAACTTGGCTAACTGAACTCACCATAAACCTCTAAAGCCTTCTCCTCCATTTTCTTGTTCCTTTGAACATTATTTGAGAATCTGGAGAGCTGGAACACTTTATTTACAACATTAGACAAGATCTCCATCTTGTCCCTGACTCCATTATATCTCTATGTGACTTTGACAGTCCGGTTTGGATCCAAACGCTTTCCTACTAGTGATGTGTCGTTCGCAAAAGAGCCGGCCCTAAGAGCCAATGCTTGGTAGTGAATCAAAAGAGCCGACTCACATTGAATTAGAGCCGGTTTTACATTTTCTCATTAGCTCTGTTCACAAACCTGACGACGGGCAGAACTGATAGGACCTGCACTGGCATATAAGAACTGTCCGTCCCTTGGTGCAGTTGGAGGAAAGTCTCCAGGTCTCCATCTTCTGACCCTGGTGGGTCTGGTCCCGAACCAAAAACTCTTGCTGCATATTTTGCTGCTTAAACTGCACTAAAGGCTTGGACGGTGTTTCAACATGAAGAGTTTGGTTCTGCTGTTGACATTGTAGATTTATTTGCAGTGTATGTCCTGTGTTCCATTAAAAGTTTATTTAAACAAAAGTAAGAATGTTTTAACAGGACACAAAATAAAGCAATTATAAAGTTTATCATAAAAAGATTGAAGGCAAAAGGGCTTCTCAGCAAACAAACCATTAATTTGTGCTTATTTAGGTTAAAATATCAGGCTACAAATGATAAGTAAAAAGCCATTTGGAAGCCGAAAGAGTCGGATCTTTAGGAGCCGAGCCTAAAGAACCGAACGTCCCATCAACTATTTCCTACGCAGACTTCCTTCAACTCAGACATTAATAATACAGCTTTGAGTCAATAAATAGACACTTTGTTTTAGATGAGATTGATATAATACGTAGAAAAATATTCATATTACTTACTTAAAGGTTTTCTATTAAAGACGTTGCTAAAGTGTCAGCTCTTACTGTTTGTATTTGAGGTACAATAATAGACGCTATCGATTGCTTTGGTCTGCTTTCAGTTCCTCAGTACTGCTCTCTGTCATGTGACGCGCAGGGACACGTGATTCTACATGACGTCAGTAGTGGATTGCGCTGAGGGTTTTTAGTTTTGCTTACAAATATCTCTCTCTATAAGCTCTTTAAGGGGTTTTTTTTGTTCGTCGTACGTCTTTTGGAGAATGGAGAAGCAGGGCTTATGCAGAAGGAGAGTGTGTTTGCATGTTTCTGCCGGTTAGTTTGTGTTAGAGAGCTGTGAAGTTTACACATTTGTGTTGATAGTTCCCTGTTTACAAAAATGTTACGTAGCCCTGACACTCGAGTACAGGTGGCTCTAGAAGTTGCACTTCTGCCTGAAAATGATTTATGTAAAGATGTTGAGAACATTGTTAAAGCCAAAATGGCCAAAGATTGTTCCCTGCTTTGCTGCCTGAATGTATCTGGTAAGTTGGTAGTCAGTGATGTTTCTGAGCCTGCCGGACTGGTCTGTATCACTGAGGACTCATATACAGAGTAAGTATACTTTATTCTTGTAAGCTAGTTAGTTGTTGTAGAACAGTTGCAGAGAATTAATATTGTTCTTCTGATGCTTTTTAAATTAGTGCTGTGACCAGTTTTGCGAAGGAAGCTGCTGTGTTTCATATGCATTGATTTTTGTTTATAGCTTCTTCTGGGAGGTGTTGACAGAGCGAGGTAAAATAGATAACAGTCCTAGACTTCTGACTGTGGGGCCAGCGTTTGACCTCAAACTGCATGAGGTTGATTCAGAAAGACATCTGTCTCCTCTGACTGAATATCCAGGAGACAGACTGCTGCAGCTTGTCAAAGACAAAGACTTGAGTGAGTGGGATTAACAGACTATGGGTTTGTCTCACAGACCCAGATCAAAAGAATGGTCTGATATCAATATTATATTTTTCAATGGATGTTTAAGCTTAAGCCTAGATAGGCTACTTTGAATTTTAACTGGTGAAGCAACATTGACATTCCAGTTTAGACCAAGATTGAATCCATGTGCACTGATTTATTTATTTTATCTTTATTTTTCAGTATATGTTTGATCATTTTTATGGCTTGTACTAATTTTTGACCAATGGCTATTGAATCCATGCAGATACCCAGTGCAAAGCTTCATTAAAAAAATAATATTCAACCAAAAATCAAATACAATCCAATAAAGTGCTTTAGCAAAATTAAGAGGCAACTGCTTTAGCACAATGTCTCATGCAAAATTATGCTATTTGTCTAATATGCAAGCACTTACCAGTCTCATGCACCCCTGCCTCTTGCACTCATACACTCTCCAGCTCATCCCAGATGTATTAGATTGACCTCCATCCACTCCAGAGAACCAATGCTGGAAGGGCTCTAGCTGATTGGAATGATATTCTGTGGAAATATACAGTGCTAGTTGCTGCAATTTGTGCAACTTGGCTATTCACTAATTAAAAGGGACAGATTGTGTATGGATACCTATGTTAAATTAGGTAGATGTATAGCATTACCAAATCACCATTGTTATAAGCAATGTTATGTTAAATATAAATTTATTCCATAGCAAACTGTTGTAATTTCCACTGCCATTGGTTGTTAAAGGGTTAAACTGTGCCTGATTGTTTTTTCTCTACCACAGGTGTCAGTGAGCTGGCCTCTGTGAAGCTTATGTCGTTCACTGATGGCCACTGTTACGTGCTGCTGAACACATGTGTGCTGATACAGATTGTGTGGTTTGAGGGCTCAGTAGAACCTGATACAGTGTCCTCCTGCCTCATCAGCCTGCCACCTGCAGTTCAACCAACATGCACTGACTATCAGCTCTGCCGAGGCACCTTGTTTGTGTTGACCAGTGCTGGAATAATATGCATCCTTTTTATAAACTATCATCCAGACTTCCCGTTGAGAGAAAGCCTAGTCAAACGTTTGTCACCATTTTCATATTATGTGGGACTGATCCATTATATCACTAAGTTGACATGTCACTGAGATGACATTTGACTGCCTTGAGACTTTAGTAGTGTATGCAAACACTAGTAAAGTTTGAGATAACTCATCTTTGCTTGACATTACATTTCAGAGGATTTTTTTTCTAGCTGGTTTGAGACAATGATACAATGCACAAATACTGCTGCTCTGGATACAGATTCCATGGTAGACGTGTCACTCCTTTTTAGCACCATTATGGTATCTCCCACAGGCATATAGACTATAGTTCAGCTGTTTATTCTCCACCAGAAGTTTAACACATTTTGCTTAAGGAGTCATAGGAAGCAGCATTTGTGGATTTTATCAAAACGTCTCAAAATGGCTTGAAAAAAAGTATTTTCTTCAGAAATTAAAGTATGTGTTGTCATGTAAAATGCAGTATAATGGTTCACCTCAAACTTCTGAGTGTTAGTGTATATACGGAAATTAACATCTGAAACTAGGCATGCTCTGCACAAGTTCATTTTTGACTTTCCTTGACTGTATGCATTAGATGTGTTTGACAGTGTTGAGGGGAATCACTTAGCCACAGTTGATCTGTCTGAATACTGTGCATCAAGAAAGAGAGAAGCAGAGTCTATCATATCTCCATCTTCCTTCTGTCTTCTGCACGTCTCGCAAGACCTCAGCATGGCAGTAGCTGCCACCAGCCAAAACCAAGCACTCGCTCTTGACCTCAATGATTACTTCAGGTATGTTTAGTGGTCGTTACCGAGACAGCTCTTCTGCATCTACTTGGGGTTGCTCTGTGTTTTGCTTGCTTGAGAATGTGACAGTGTAATTGATATTTGCAGTGGTACTCAAATGTTTGTGACCACTTTAGAATTTTCTGCATAAATGGTGTTGTTCCTTTGCTTTTTGCAGGGCTCATCCAGATCATCTGCTGTGTCAGCATTCCCCAAACCTACCTCCTCTCATACCTACAGTCCCCTGTGACCAAGACAGCATTGCCAGCTCTGCTTACAGTCAGTCTGTACTAGGCACACACTTCCAAACTGACCAGTAAGACAGTATATGCTATTAATGTGCTCTCTAAAACATATGTATTTTCATTAAAAGAGTGGTTTGGTGAGAAATAATATTTGCACAGTTGGATGACTTCCATTACTGAGCCCTCAGTACTAATTAATAAGTCAGTCAGTTGATTTTTACTATTGTTTATTTATATTATTTGCCAGAGAATCTCCTAGTAAACCTAGTAGCCCTGAATATTGTCTGTGTTTTATAACAGCCACCCTCTTATGGGTGGGCAATAAAGAAATATATAACATCACATCATGTAACATCTTAATGTTATACAATATTTTGTTTTTCTAAGGCTTTAAAAAAGCTTTGATAGACAATGAGTACAGTGATGTGTTGCAGCATTATGTTAAAAATATTATTTAAGAAATAACAACGGTCAAATCAAGCAGTATTTAAAAATAAATAAACTGATCAAATAAGACGGCATAATGATCTGACATCCAATCTGCCCTTTGTTATTGTGCTCTTTATGTATTTACTGTAAACTGCTTGGCTCTTTGCAGACTTATTGTAAATGATCTAAATCTTTTATAATCATAGATGCAGTTGAGATAAGTAATATATGATGTTGCTCATCTCTGACTTAATCCTTTCTATTCAGTTCATGGGAGGCGCAGTTGGTGCTGCTGTATAAGCAAGCTAAAGCTCCAGAGCCACCAGCGGTCCTGCTGCCCTGGTACAGAGACTTCCCTCACTCAGCATGCCGTCAGTTAGCTACCACTGCCAAACTGAGTCAACCCTTTGTACCACCAGGGGGCATCTTAACATCCTTTACTGTACCTGAACAAACCGCTCCAACCTTGCTGAACGTTTCAGAATTCTCTGCAGTGCTTACCTTCACCGCAGCTGGAAACTGCATCACAACACTGGCCTACTGGGACCTGGAAGAGCAGAGTGTGACATACCATTGCGTTGATGCCCCTGCCACACCTGTGCAGCGGTCAGAAGAGGAACACCTCTCTTTGATATTGAAAGGTGTAACATTTGAACTTTATGCCAAGCTCTTATAAATACATGTAAATTAAAAGCTATTTTGGGGGAAAATTTTGAGCTTGTAATTTGTAATAATCTGATTGGAAATATGTAATGTGATGTATAACGTGGTTAATTATGCTCTTGAGCTGTCTTACCACTGCTGACTAAATTGAAATATCTGAGATAATATAAAGTCTGACTGAATTTTGTAAGGTATGTATGTGTGTTTTTCAGCATCAGGCTTGTCTCTGGTGCTCTTCACGGTTTCCCAGGAGGAGCTGTTGAACAGATTGATGGTGTTTGGCAGTGCTGGCGTGGCAGACTCTCTTTGCCATCTTAACGCTTGGGGGCGCTGCTCCATGCCTATCCATGCCCTTCAGGTACACACAGCACACTTCTTAACTGTTACTACTTTTAGGTCACGTTAGTGCACCTCACTCATGCTGTGGCAACACTTTATTTTTAGTTTTCCTGAGAAGAGTTATTCCTTCTTTCTCAGGCAGGACTGAAGAATCGGCAATTGGACATGGTGGATTTCTTCCTCAAGAGCAAAGAGAATATTCTCTGTCCTCCCACTGGCTATAGTATGCATGAGCAGTCGCCCACCACCATCTCAACACAGATGCAGCTAAAGAGTGAGACTTTCTGGTCATTCATTACAATAAACTCTTTAGTTCTGATGATGTATGCTATCAATTATTTTGTATAAAGTGTTTAAAATGTAAATCAGTGCCTTCACTTTTGGGTGGCAATTACCGTAAATTTGCCCATTACATTCTATAATTTACAATGAGCCAATATCTAAATAGGCATAGTGATCAATGCATGTGTAGTTACATGTAGTCATGCTTTATATTACCTTATGTTACCCCAAAAGATCACTCATTACACCTTCAGTGTCATTTCTTTAGAGGAGAAAATGCGAAAGAAAATGTGATTCATATCTAACTGAAGTGTATTAACTGTGGATTTGCTTATCAGCATGTATAATAAACAGCTTTAATCTGCAAGGAGCATGATAATTACACACTTGATGAAGCATGAAAACCTAATTATAAAACACAAGATATGACTTTGATTAACACTGTGATGCACTCAGGTGTAGTAGAGCAGATGAGCATGGAAAGGGTCATGTACTGAAACTGTTGAAACTATATGCACACTGACTGTTTGCTAAAGTGATACATTTTTGGCAGTCAGGGAGAAATGATAAATAATCCATTTTAACCATCAAACAACATGAGGAGCTTTCTGTTAATTACCTGCAAGATAAATTGTTTTGTTTACAGTAAACAATAGAAATTGTGCTGTTTTGAAGGCCCCCTGTCTCGTCTTTGTCTGTCGCGTGTTCTCCATGTGCTGTCTCTGTACATCCATGTCATGTTTCATTCTCACAGCCCTTTCCCATCTCATGTTATGATTAAGTTTGCTGTAAAAGCCATCCCAGTGTTTCAGTCTGCGTCTGTCATTGTACTTCACCCATGTTAAAGATAAGTTCACGCTTGTCTCTTGTTACAGCCAGTGTTTGAATTGTGCTTATTTAAGTCTTGTTTGTTGAAGCTGTCATGTTTCCTCCTGCACCCCTTCCAGCTGACACCTCTGGTCCTCTCAGCAATAGTCATATAAATGTGGTTATTTTCTTACCAACTCAGTGAGTCTCTCTTCGTGTCTGTCCATCTTTATATGATGTTGCGTTGCTACAAAGTAAACACAGTCCTGACCACAGCACAGAGTTTCTATCCATTTAGAATGTGTGGTAATATTTTATGCCCTTTCAGGTATGTTGATGTTCACATAAAAGTGTGCAACACCCCAGCAAACACAAATTCATTCTCTTTTAACTTCATTTGTGCCGAGTGACACTTAGTTCCTGGACTATAAATTGGTCTTTAGAATAACAAAAGCCTTAAAAACAATAGAAACAATGTTGTTGCTTGTAGCTTTAATATTCTTGTGTGTGTTTTGAAATAGATGCCCAGGAGCTGTGCCCAGCACTTGATCTTCTTCACTCTGCAATTAGAGACACATACGCCGAGGCTCAGAGTCCACAGTTCTGTGAACAGCTGCTTAACATTACACTGAACTTCCTCAATACTCAGATCAGAGTCATCCTCAGTAGTACACCAGGTAACTCGCACAGACCCACTGTTGATTCACCATTCTTCATGTTGAGACTCATGATCTGAGATGTTCTCTGTATTTTTGATATGTGCCAGTACATCTCCAGATTTGAATATCATGAAAAAGTTTGTGTTCATAATTTTATTTTATATTTTATATTAATTACATGTAAGGTGACATTTCAAGGCTTTTTTGTTTTAATATCGATACTGTGAACTTAAAATGTGATATTCTAATAGTTTTAGGTTCTGAATGTCTAATTTTAATTGTTTTAAACCAACACTAAAACAAAATAAAACTTGAAATGTCACCTTTAAACGTAATGAATACAAAATGTGACCTTTTTGAATGAAATTATGAACAATAATAACTTTTTCACAAAATTATATATATTTTTATGCAGTACTGTGTAACACACATGGAGAAAAGGTCACATCATAATGCTTTTTGGTTTGTGCTGAATAATTGGAATTTATTAAATGAAATACTTTTAATTGCATTTATATCTAGCATCACAAATAACTAAATATTAAGCCTGTGTAAACATTTATGAGTCATGCAGTGATGTAGAAAATAGGTGGTGTTTGTGATTTTCTTGGACAGGGATAATGAATAAGGCTGCATAGACAGTGTGAAAATTAAATTATTTAACTTTTTTTTTTTTTTAACTCCTTATCGGTTCTTACTTGTAAAAGAGACTCAAAAACATGTCAAATATGGTCTGAAAAATCTGGATAGTCTGGAAAGTATAGTTTTGATATTGCAAATATGTGAGAACAATGTCATTTTTATGGGAGACATGGACTTCTTCCATTGCTGAACTTTAGTCTGGCTAGCTCTCACTGTGATTTTAATACTGTATATATTTCAAGACTAATATATAGCATCCACCAACAACATGAGATTCAGATAATGACAAGTGTGAATTCTGTGATGTATACACGAAAAGTCTAAAGTCTAAAATGTTTTCAGATTGAAGCATTTTTCACTTGAACCTGTTGAACCTGTCATGTTACTGTGTGCCCTTTTTCTCCTCTGGATTATATTCAAAACATACTTTAATAATAAGTTCAGAAAAGTGTTCTGTAATCAAACTCTGGTGAATGTGGTGAAAAACGTGAATCTCTTCCTGCTTTAACCAGTGACTATTTCTCGTCCTGCTTCTGTAGAGTTGGATGCCAATTTGCAGGAGTGTGTGAAGACCTTAAATGATTATATCTCTGAACTGCGCACCTATATGAGGAAGTACCCCTGGCTGGTAGGGGGTGACGGTCAGATTGTCACTAGATCTCCTTCTGCTACGAAAGTGGAAGATGAGTGGGAATCACTGTCTGTAGAGGTCAGAGCCATTGTACATAAACAGAGCCATTATACAAACATAGCTATTACTATGACTGAGTCACAGTTATGTTATAAGGTCATTGCTGTAACTGTAACCATCAGCTTTTTGGCCACAGTGACTGACCTGAAACTTTTATTTGCTGGTGTGTCTGTGAGGAGTTATTGGAGAAGGAGAAAAACATACTTCAAGTTCTGGTGTATTTTTTGCAAGTCACTGTGTAAATTTTTTGGGTGAAAAATTTGGTGGAAAAACTTCCCTCAAAGAGTGCAGACAAATTTCCAACTTCAAAAAACATTAATGCTGCTTTTAGCTTTGTGATTTTGTCCACTTTCTATAGAAAACAGTACCAACAACCACATTTGAGATTACTTAACAACTCAACACAGTTTGATACAAGTGTAGGATGAGTTAGGCTTGGAGTTTGCACAGTACTAATTGGTGGGGGATACACTTCCATTACTTATATGTTAGCCTTGTAGCTTCAGGGCAAAACTAAAGGAGCAAATTTCAGACTTTAAACGTGTTGACTGGCTGCATTTGAGGTAAGGAGAACATTTTCACTGTTTGTTGCTTTAATATAAAGTTGGACAAAGATGCTGTCATGTTGCATGTTGTTCCTCTATAAAACATAACTCATTAAGCAAAGGTTGAACATTATTTGAAAAGAAAAAAGCTCTTATTGACATTGTTCTGTAAGTCACTTCAGAATAGTCTTTTGTACATGTATTTCAGGAGGTGGTAAAGCAGGCGATTTTGTGCAATGAAATCCCACGTGCACAGGCCTATCTGCGCAGACGCAACTGTCCAGAGCAGAAGCTGGAGGAGCTGAGAAGAACAGGCCTGAGACTGGCCTTTACTTGCCTCACAAACAGAGACCTGCAGCAGGCTACTAGACTGCTCACTAATATGGTACACACTTGTTTGGGCATAGCGTGCAAACACATTTTGTCAAAAATGTTTAGAGAGGACAGCAGCATCATTATACTGTCAAGTACACAAACGGTATTATGACCTCACACACTCTCACTTTGTCTCTCTCTCAATCTCACTGTCTCTCACGCTGTCTCTCTCTCATGCACTCACTCTCACTGTCTCTCCTGCTGTCTCTCTCCTTCATCTCTCACTCTGTTTCTCTCTGTCTCTAACTCACCCTCTCTATCTCTCTCACTCTCACTGTCTCTCCTGCTGTCTCGCTCCGTTGTCTCTCACTCTCACCGTCTCTGTTTCTCCTGCTGTCTCTCTCCTTCATCTCTTACTCTCTGTCTCTCATGCTGTCTCTCTCCTTCATCTCTCACTCTCTGTTTCTCTCTGTTTCTAACTCACACTTTCTATCTCTCTCACTGTCTCTGTCTCTCACGCTGTCTCTCTCTCATGCACTCACTCGCACTGTCTCTCATGCTGTCTCTCTCCTTCATCTCTCACTCTCTGTTTCTCTCTGTCTCTAACTCACACTCTCTATCTCTCTCACTCTCCCTGTCTCTCCTGCTGTCTCTCTCTTTCATCTCTCACTCTCTGTCTCTCTGTTTCTAAATCTGTTTCTCTCTGTGTCTGTCACTCTGTCACTCTCTCAGGGTTTCAATGTGAAAGAACAGCTTCACAATATTTGTGTCTACACAGCTGATCGTGACCTCAGGGCTTTTATGGTAAGCATGTCCTTGAATCTCATTGGAATGTATGCTGTGACACACAGTGCACACTCAAAACTGCAGGTTAGGATTTTACTTCAAAGGAAGATAAAAGCTCAATCAAATTAAGGCCGTAGGAATAACGTAATGATGCAAACAGCATGTGAATGAAGTGTTTGATTTTGGAGTAATTTGTGGATGGTCTTAGTCAAGGGTTTTTCTCTGGCTAAATGAACAGGTAGAGGAATTGAAGAGGCAGAATCACCTCTCTACCCAGGAGATGGAGAAAGTAGAATTCATTAAACAGATTGAGAACTTGTGCTCAACACCAGCAAAAAGATGTTTAAAGCCTGTGGACAAGACGAGGTAAAGGATTTTAAGTGTTTATACCACTAGAGCAAGTAGAGAAAGACCATTAAACCAGTTTTTGCACATTCACTCAATGGAGCATTTTTATAAAAGAGGGGTTTAGTGTTACTTTTTTTGTTTTTACATCTGCTTCATTACTTCTCCAATAAATTCTGCTTCAGTAGCTTTGATGCTGAAGGAAGTAACATTAAAATTCACACTGCTGTATGAAGTGCTTCATGAACCATGAACACAGTAAATATAATAATGATCAAAAGCTTACATCGTTTAACTTTGACCCTGTAAAACTATTATAGTTTACCTTTGGCCCTATAAAACCAATGTTATAAAGTGGCCATTTTTGTTATTTTTGGCATCAGGGCCTGTTTAACTTAACCCAAGTTAACTCATGATCTGAAAAGTATAAACTGATTGCAGATGTTGCATATAACTCTGACTCTGTATTTACAGAGTGCTTCAAACAAGCCAGTCAGAAGCTGAGAGCAGAAACCTGCAGGATATACATGGCCCATCAGCTTCCTCTTTTCAGTCTGTGCTGGGCTCAGTGCGTTTGGACTGGGTCAGACAATGGGACAACGACACGCAGAGAACTGTACTTCTCTCTAGACTCCCCGAGTCCAGTAAGGGCTGATTTAACTTTAAGACACTACAGTGTCTTTACACACTGTAGCTGTGATTGTCTGAAATGGGAGCTATCTAGAACAAAGAGAAATGAGGGAGACTATGTTTAAGGCAGAAAACTCTAGCTTAAAATTGTGTATTTAGTTCTTCTCTTTCATTTTCTTAAACAAAACATTAGAGACTAAACCAATAAAATGCTTAAAAACATTTATATACTAGAAAAGAAAATTACGAACAAAATCAGTTGAAGATCAAAGTGTAGTAAATTTGTATTTTTCAGCCTTTTAGTGCTTCTTCAAATGTGTGTGTTGGTATTATGTTTAAATGAGAAGTAATGATCAAATTATACCAAACTTTTGATGTAACTAGTAATTACTGCTACTTCTGTGGGTTCAGTTACAGGAATGAAGGACATGGGAGCTATACTGAAAGTTGTTGAGAAACTTTTGCCCAGTTTGCTTTCTTATTGTTGTTCTAGACTCGTGTGACCCTGCTGTGCTATGGTCATACCTTACTTCCCTCCATGACCAGACCCGGATCACTGCATGGCTCACCAGCATGGCTGCTCAGGATGGAAAGAGCACTGCTGCCCTCCAGTGGCCTGCTCTTACTGCTGGCATTGTGGATGAAAGCACTCACTGTAGTGGCTACATGAGAGACCTAATCTTGGACATGCTTGCCAGGTTATGAGAAACAAAATATTCCATTTTGTGCTGTCCAGACTGCAGCCAATGATTAATTTTATAATTACCACTCAATGACTGTTATTTGATTACTGAACTAATTGAATGGTTCTTTCATTTCCTCTAGCTACCATAGATAACACCACTGTCCATGCTTTTTTCCCTTTATGAGGCAAAAAAAAACAATGTAATTTATTTCCCCAACACTATTGCAGTATCCTGCAGACAGAATGTTCCTGTCATTGGTATGAACATAAAACATAATGGAGAACTTTTGTATTTATATCAGTTCTTGATCAGTGTTGTTGGCTAACTTTTGCAGCTGTTGTGCTCTGTTATCAGAGACGGCTGTTAATAACTGTCCACATTGGTGAATAAGAAGGAAGCGAACCTGTTCTGTCTTTATTTTACAGGCAAGAAGTGTTTGTGCAGTCAGAGATGTCTGACTTTGAGCAGTTACTCTGGAGGCTGGGTCAGGCCGGAGGAGTAATGCAGGGAAATAGTGGCCCTCCTGTCCCACAGTTCTATGCTTCTCAAGGGCAAGACTTCCATACACGCTTCATCCAGCATTGTCTCGAAAACAACCTACAGTACCTGCTCTATACCTACCTGGTGCACTACAGGTGAATGAATGACTTTTGTTTGCACTTGCGTGTGAACAATATGACAGAAATCTTAATATCACAACATTTCAACACATATTACAACATTTGATCATTCTGAGATGCCCTAAGTTGGAACAGATGCACTGAATCAGTGGCAGATTATTATACAGTGATGTGCTTGAAATACTGCTTATCACTACTTTTCCACAGTTTGTTTGTAAAAGCTCATCATGGCCTAATTGTTTAGTGGCATAAAATAAAAGTAAAAAAAATTAAAGTTTAATGGCATAGTTTGACACAGTGAATTCCAGAAAGTTACACTAACTTAAGTAAAGCTAATCACAGGTGTGCTTTTTGTGATGAGTGCAGAGCAATGACTGAGATGGATCTCTACACCCTCATTAGTACTGTGCAGTGTAGAAGTGAACTATTTAGTTTAGTGGTAGTACCATTTCAGTAAATGAACCTGTCTGCTGTCTCATTAACAGCCTATATCAGTATTCACACATCACATAACCAAACGAGTGTAGTTGCATAAATAATCTTAAATTGGCTGCTTATCCAATCACAGATGCTGTTATTTATAAAAGTGTTTTGCCAGAAGGTTTTGTTTTCAGTCACTATATATATATATATATATATATATATACACATACACACACAAAACAGATTCCAAAAAAGTTGGGACAGTTGGGAACAAATAGTGAATAAAAACTGAATGCAATGATGTGGAGATGGCAAATGTCAATATTTTATTCGTAATAGAACATAGATGACAGATCAAAAGTTT